>CAUYON010065900.1:0-78086 GCA_963573935.1 Arctocebus calabarensis | reverse complement strand
GTGGGATCACACCTACGGTGCATCTTAGCAGGGTACTGGTGAAACTTATTAAAGGTAGAGTATCAATGTCTTTATATAGTGATCAAGAAAATGCCATGAAGGCTATCTGTAACAGTACAATCAAAATATTTCTGAATGTATATGAATCACATCATGCCCTATGATTGCACCAATGTACACATTTATGATTCAATAAAATTATAAAGAAAATAAAAAATATAAAGTAAATAATCTGTTAAAATCACAGAAAAGAGTAAAAATCCTTTGAAAATGTCAATATGTGGGTAAAAATCAGTGAAGGAGTATGTTTGGTAATAATAATAATGTCTGCTGAGGCTTCAAATGTATACATAACTCAAACACAGGATAACAAGCAAAAAAGAGTAGAGAAAAGTAAAAGGGACTGAAGTCTGTTGAATTTCTTAAATTAACTTGGGAAAGGTGAAAGGAACAATTTATAGCAGACTATTCAGTGCTTAGAAACAGTGAAAGTCTAGGCTCTTCTCCCAGTCTTTTCTGGTGTCTTTGGGGATGAGAGGTGATAGTTTTTTTCCTATGGTTTCAGCTGTTGTGGAGAGGTTATTGCTGAAAGGTTCTTTGTCTTAATAGATTGCCCATTTAATGGTCCTTTACTAGAGAAAGCAGACATTTTGGGGGGACTTTTTGGTTTATTTCCTTTGACATGTTTGGGTTACAAGATTCTTTAGCTCCATGTCTGGAATATAGGAAGCATATGGAGCATATTGCAAGGGTACAAGTCAGATCTATCACGAACAGAACATAAATATCTTTTTTTTTTTTTTTTTGAGACAGTGCCTCAAGCTATCACCCTGGATAGAGTGCTGTAGCATCATAGCTCACAGCAATCTCCAATTCCTGGGCTCAAGTGAGTCTCCTGCCTCTGCCTCCCAAGTAGCTGGGACTATAGGCGCCCGCCACAACGCCAGGCTATTTTTTGGGTGCAGCCGTCATTGTTGTTTGGCGGGCCCGGGCTGGATTCGAACCCGCCAGCTCAGCTGTACGTAGCTGGCGCCTTAGCCCGTTGAGCCATAGGCGCCGAGCCTGAACATAAACATCTTAACACTGTAATTAAGCAAATAAGGTGAAAACTATGTTGATTAATTTGATGTAAGTACTCCAAATGTATAAAAAATCAACATGTTGTACCCCACAAATGCATACATGTATTCATGATCTATGTGTATATGACTTAGTGAAAGGGAAAAAAATAAAAGAGAAAACTCAGGGAATTCACCACAATATGTTGGTCCTTGCGTCCTAAAGTTCCGAGCCATGCTGACTTCTATTCATCTATTAACAAGGTCTTCTTTTGTTTAAATACACACACATACACGCATACACACAAATACGTATATATTCCCGAGTTTTTAATTGTACTTAGTTAGAGAAATGGAGAAAGATACACATATTCCATTTTCGTGAAAGCAGAGGGGAAGTTCCCTTTGTTTTCTTTTATGTGAAAAATGCCCTTATACAGCTTTTATTCTTAAAGATTTTTTTTTTTACTGGTATAGAATTTAGAGTTAAGAGTGTTTTTTTCTTTAGCACTTTAAAATGTTCCACAGTCTTCTAGACTCATAATATTTTACAAGAATTCAGACAGTATTTGAGCATTTTTCACTGTATATTATGGCTTATTTTTCTCTGGTTTCTTTAAATTTTTGGTCTTCACCAATGGTTTTTAGCAATTTTACTTTAATAGGCTCAGGTGTAGTATTTTATTTTATTTATCCTGTTTGGGATTTTCTGAGCTTCCTGAGTCTCTAGATTGAATAATTCGAAATTTTTGAAAATTGTTGACCATTTTCTCTAAATTATATTTACTGAAATTTTGCTACTCTATCAATTGTTTTTCTCTTGTTCAATATATAATTTCTATGGTCTACTTTCAAGGTTATTAATTTTCCTTTGTCATCTCTCATCTGTTATCAAGCCCACTAATCATTTGTTATTTTATATGTTGTATTTTCAGTTGTAAAATTTTTAGTTTTAAATTTCTGTTTTGAGGTGTCCTATATATTAAACCATTCATTTTAAACTTATTTGCCCTTATGTCCTTGAGTATAGTTATTATAGATATTTTAAAATCCTTACTTGCAAATTTCAATATATCATCTCAAGATTCATCTTTTTACGTATTCTTTGCTCATGTGAATGTTCTACATTTTTCTGGTTCTTCATATGTTTAGAAATTGTGCATGTTATATTGTGGAGTCTGTGGATTTTGTTTTAGTCTGATAAAGAGTAACCTTTTTTTGAAGCACACAAACAAATTATAATCAAACGTCATCAAACTTCAAACTCTGTCTCCCAGTGGCAGTTTAAATCTCCAAAGCTCAGCTCAATTCTTTTACTCTCTTATCTGGATTCTTTGTATCTTTCCTGTATGTATGTTTTAGAGTTAAATCAAATATTGGGAGCGCATTTATACAAAATATTTATAAATACAATTAGGACATTCTCCTCTGTCTTTCTTTTACAAAATTCTTTCCTTGCTTTCAACGGAATATAGTTGCCTTGAATTCTGTCCTTGGATTCTTCCGGCTGGGGAAATTGCATATTTCTCTTTTGAATTTCAATTGTCCCTTGCAGAACTAGCCCTGTTCTGCTCTGAAGCTAAAGTTATAAAAATGGGTAAGTCACCAGTAAAAACTTCTTTCAAGTATTCACCCTGCTCCAAAATACCTCTAATTTTATTTGTTATTTTGGGAATTCCCTACTGGGTTTATAGTTATTATCTGCAAAGTTGGGTCCAATAGCATCTAACTTCACCATAACAGGAGAAGAATTTCATGAGTTACATTAGAATGCTCGTCTGTTGGCAGTGATGGTATTATTGACAAAATCGTACTTTTTTGTCAATAATACCATTGGTACTGGTACTGGCATAAAACAGACACATAGTCCAAAGGAATAGAAATAAACTCAAGCATACGTACTGGACTTCAATAAAGTCATTAAAAATGCATAATGGGGAAAAATATAGACTATTCAAAAAATCATGTTGGGAAGATTAGATATCTATATGCAAAAGAATAAAAATAGGCCTCTATTTTACATCATACACAAAAATGAACTCAACATGGATTAAACACCTAAATATAAGAATGGAAGTTGTAAAATTCCTAGAGGAAAACCCAGCCAGAAAAGTCCTTAATATTGGCCTTGGCAACGATTTTGTTTGGATGGATATGGCCCCTAAAGCACAGGAAGCAAGAGCAAAACAAGGGATACTACATAAAATTAAAAAGCTTCTGCACAACAAAGGAAACAGAATGAATGGAGTGGGAGGAAACACCTGTATTTGCAAACTGGATATCAGAAAAAGGGTTAATAATCAAAATATTTGAGAAACGTATTCAATTCAAAAAACAAAAAAGCAATGACCCATTTTTAAACATAGACAAATGACTTGAATTACACTTCTATGAAGAGAACATACAAATGGCCAACAGGTACCTGAAAAGGCACTCAGCATTACTAATTATCCAGGAAATGCAAATCAAAACCACAATGAAATATCACCTTACACATTTAAGGATGTCTATTCTCAAAGAGGCAAGAGAGGACAAATGTTGGCAATGATGTGAGAAAAAGGAAACCCTAGTAGGTTGTTGATATGAATTTAGATTAGCATAGCCATTGTGGCAAAACAGTATGTATGTCCCTAAAGTAATTAAAAATAGAACTACCATATGACCCAGCAATAGCACTTCTGAGTATATATATCCAAGGGAAATGAAATCACCACCTCATAAAGATGTGAATTCCCATGTTCTCTGCAGCATTATTCGCAATATCTGTAATATGAAAACAACCTATCCATTGATTAATGGGTCAAAACACTATGGTACATGTGCACACCCGCGCATACCTGCACACAATAAAACATTATTGCACCTTTAAAAACAGGAGATACTATGCAAAGTGAAATAATCCAGACACTGAAGGAAAATTACTTCATGATTTCACTTACACATAGCATTTATTTTTTTTAATTGAATACATAGAAACAGAGAATTTAAAAGTGGTTACCGGTGTTCAGGATGGGGCAAATGGAGAGATGTAGATCAAAGAGGACCAAAAAATCAAAGTCTTCACAGATGAATAAGTCCACAGAGCTAATGTACAGCATGAGGACTGTAGTTAATAATACAGAATTTTATACTATAATAATATATGTGGTACATACATACATACATATGCTAGTATATACATATGCTACTACAGATGCATATACTATTTTAAATTGTATATGAACTTTATGGAAATTCTGTGTATCTGTAATGTGTGTGTGTATATATATATATATATATAAAAATATTGGCATACATATATATGCAGCACATATATATGTAGCAACCTGTATATATATGCAGCACATATATATGAAGTGTATATTAGTATACATATATGTAGTAATCACTGCACTGTACATGTATATACATCCATAGGAGGTATATAAGTATATATCTTAAAACATCATGTTGCCTGCCCTAAACATACAAAACAAAAAAATTAGAAAAAATAGAAAATCTTACTGAGATAGTCAATAAAAAATATAAATACATTTTTAGTTTTTCTCTTTAATCTCAATCTGCTGGTTCTTTCTTCTCTTCTTTTATCCCCTAGATTATATCTGAAGAGGTTCCAGGAATATTATTTTTTAAAGTACTATATAACCGTAGATATCTCTATTTTATCTCTGAATTATCTCTAAACTAAATTTTATATAAAAGAGCCATCACTAAATTAACATATACAATTTAATAATCAAATAATATTTGATTTTTATTAATAATTTAACATCAATTATTTTTAACAATATTAATAAAAATTTATTATTAATAAAATATACTTTTTCTTACACAGTCATGAAGAAAAAATATGTTTTTTTCTTATACAGTCTTGCAAGTAAAAGGGACTTAGTATACAAAATATTTCTGATTTTCTTCAAAATAAACAAGAAAAATGTAAATACAAAAATAGGACATTAAGGCTCGGTGCCCATGGCTCAACGGGCTAAGGCGCCAGCCACGTACACCTGAGCTGGCAGGTTCGAATCCAGTTCGAATCCAGCCTGGGCCCGCCAAACAACAATGACGGCTGCAACCAAAAAATGGCCGGGCGTTGTGGCAGGTGCCTGTTGTCCCAGCTACTTGGGATGCGGAGGCAGGAGACTCGCTTGAGCCCAGGAATTGGAGGTTGCTGTGAGCTGTGATGCCATAGCACTCTATCCAGGGTGACAGCTTGAGGCTCTGTCTCAAAAAAAAAAAAAAAATAGGACATTAAGAGATAATTCAGAGATGAGGAAGCTTAAAAGCTGATAACTATACAGCTAAACATTTCTTAAATTATATAGTAAACAAATAAATAAAAATTAAAACATGTTGTGGACCAGGCATGATGGCTTACGCCTGTACTCCTAGTGCTCTGGGGGGCTGAGAAGGGTGGATTGCTTGAGTTCATAAGTTCGAGACCAACTTGAGCTGGAACGAGACCCTTTCTCTAAAAATAGTCAGGCATTGTGGTGAGTGCCTGTAGTTCCAGTTGCTCAGGAGGCTGACACAAGAGAATCACTTGAACCCAAGAGTTTGATGTTGCTATGAGCTATAATTCCACAGCACTCTACCAAGGGTGACAAAAAAATAAATAGAATAAAGTAAAAATTCACTTAACCTATAAAATTGAGCAAAACATAAATAGTCTGACAGTACCAACTATTGGTAAAATGTGCACCAATAGGAACTTTCTTTCATTGCTGAACATTCATTCATTACTTCATCGGAGAAATGTGGCAAAAATCAGTAATGAGAAGATAAACCTGAGCTACAAATAATAATAACATTTCTAAGTATATACCCTAGAGAAATACTCAGCCATAAGGAAATATGTGCAAGGATTTTGTTACAGCCATAATTTTTAAATTAAAATTTCAGATAGAATGTAAATACTTCTTAATAGAATGTTATGGGCTGAATTACGTCCCCCCTAAAAATCATGTGTCAAAATCCCAACTCTCAGTACTTCAGAATGTGTCTGTGTTTAGAGATTGAATTTCCAAAAAGTATTTAAATACCAAGCAAGTAATTAGGATGGACCCTTCTCAAATATGACTAGTGTCTTTAAAAGAAGTAAAAATTTGAACACAGACAGCTAAGAGCAAAGACCATGAGAGAAGAGGGCACAGGAAGAAGACAGCTGCAGAGAACTGAATGTTTATGTCCTCCCCAAATCCACTTGTTGAAATGGTATTAGGAATGGGGGGCATTGGGAGGTAATTAGCTCATGAGGATAGAGCCCTCAGTTATGGAATTAGATCTTTTACACATTGGATTCTAGAGAGTTGCCTCCTATTTCCCCCACATTTATACAATAAGAAGATAGCTCTCTGCAACGTGTAAGATGCCCCACAAAAAACCCACTGTGTCATCAATCAGATCTTGGACTTCCAGCCTCCAGAACTGTGAGAAATAAATTTCTATTGTTTATAAACCACCTGGTCTATGGCATTTCCTTATGGCAGCCTGAATTAAGATAGTAATCATCTGCAAGCCAGAGAAAGATGTCTTGGAAGAAACCAAATCCGCTGACACCTTTATCTCAGACTTCTAGCCCTAAAAACTGTAAAAAGTAATTGTCTGGTTCTTTATGCCATCCAGTCTGCGGAACTTCATTATGGCAGCTCTAGCAAATTAATAAAAAGGGTAAATTATACATTGTCATATACATTGACAACTATACATTGTCATATGTTTACTTATTACTGTATAACAATCATAAAGAGTGAATTAGAACTAATTGCGTCTAAATGCATAAATAATTTTCAGGGAAATAAACTGAAATAATACATATATAAGTTTTAAAAAGTATTAAATACACAAAACTATAGTTTATGTGTACATAAACATGTAGTTAAAAATAAAAACATTGATGGAAAGATGAAATTAAAAACTTCCCATTTCTTACCTCTGGGGAAGAGAGAAATGAAATTGGGATCATAAATATTGAGAGATTCTATTACACTTGGGAGAGAGTGGGAGGAAGTGACCTTATGCAAATATGTAAAATAAAACATTGCCTTTATCTGTGTGGTAAGCACACAGGTGAGATTTTGGAAATAAAACTATAAAAAGACTCTATAAATTTATGTTTAAAATAAATAATTGAATAAAAAGGGGAGGTGGAGCATTATTATCATACATTAACTCACTTAACTCACTTTATAGGATTCAATTACTAATTATTCTCACGTTGTATTGTGGCGATTTTCACTGTATTTCTTAGGATTTCTTTACCTTTAAGACTTACATGACTGAGAGTGAATTGTGTTTCTATATAACTTATCATGCTATAGAATAAAAATAGCTATAAGCACCTATCAAATGAATGTGAGAATTTCTAAGATAGTAAATTTAGAGGTAACTAAATTGCCAGTTAATGAATAATGAATTTGAATGACAGAAGTCTAACACTTTCTACTTTCTTCATCTCCATTTTCTAAGCAAGGTTGGTTTGCATATGATTGGGTTGTATAGACTAAGCATTTCATATTCAAAAATCAGAGTTCTGAAATGCTCCAAAGTCTGAAACTTTTGAGCACTGACGTGACAGCTCAAGTGAAAAATTCTACACCTGACATCATATGATAGATTAGAAACAAAATGCATTCCTAAAAAACAATTTATTCAGCATCCATAAGGAAAGAAAGACCCTCACAGCCCTCCTCAGTTGTAATATATGTTTTTTCCTTAAATACCCAGAGTCCCTCACAAGCACACCCAAAGTGTAATAAGTTGACCCATGTGCAAGCTGGATGTGCCAACATCAGCTCTCTCATGATACCTCCCACAGGACCAAGAGCCATGAGCATTACTCACAATTTTTTTTCTTTGCTTATTCTTTTCTCTCTGTGGTGTAATGATATCTTTGAAAATGTCAGAAAGGCCAGAAGATACCCCAATTGGTAAGAGTGGCAAGAAAATGAGGAAGCATTTGTGTTTGTCTGTAGGATGGAGACTAACTGTTACAGCTGTTACAGAAACTGGACAGTGGTAAAGTATGGAATGTCTTAAGATACATATGGTATTGGAATGACCACTACATATGGCCTGAAAAAAACAGAAGGAAAAATTTTTGAAGATCTATGCTAAAAGTGTTAAACAGAAATTAATAAAAAATTTAAAAACAGCGCATAAAGTTAAAAATGACGGTCATGTACTGACAGAGTGGATCTGTCCATGTTGCAGGAAATGAACACCATTTAATGATTATGAAGCAAGAAAAGATTTATCACAATAAACTGCAAATTGAAGGGAACTGTGAATATTCAACAGGCTGGGTGCAGATTTTAAGAAGAGATACAGCATTAAATTTTTAAAGATTCATGGGGATAAAATGACTGCTTAACATGAAACAGTACCGCAATTTATTGACAAGTATGCCACCATCATTACTAATTAAAATACGAAACCAGAACAATCTATGCTGCTGATAAAACCTTGCTTTTTGGACACAATTTCCCAAGAAAGACTGACTACAGCTGATGAATCAGCCCCTATGGGAATAAAGAATGCCAAGGACAGCCACACATTGATGCAGCAGGCCCCAGTGTATACCTGCTATGATTGGCTAACATGTGCATCCTCTGTTTTCAAGGAGTGCATTTCTTACCAGTCCATTCTTGTGCTAACAAAAAGTCATAGATAGCTAGTGACCTCTTTTTCTAATTGGTTTTGCAAAAATTTTTTATCTGAAGCTTGTACTTACTGCAGAGAAGCTGAACTGGATAATGGCTACATGATTTTATTATTCCTTGAAAATCCTTGATCATCCTCCAGCAGAAGTTCTCATCAAAAATAACATACACACCATGTAAGTTCCTCCAAATGTGATTTCATTAATTCAACCCTATGCACAGTTTATCCTTAGATCAGTAAAGAGTAATTATAAAAACACGCTCCTAAATAACATGTTAGAGACAGCAAACGTAAGGATGAATGAGAAAATTTTTCTTTTTTTTTTTTAAACACATGTATTTTATTATTCCTCATTACATTATTTCTCCACCCCAGCCCCCAGTGGTAAGACAGAATTTATTTACAGAAAAGAATACAGAAAACACTAAAGCTCCTGGTAGACGGAGAGAATTCAAGTGGGGATAGAGAAGCTCTCTCCGTTTCTCTCCCGGTCTTTCCCCGTCTCCTCCTTTAGGCCTTTAGTCTCAGGGTATATATAGGTGTTCCTGTCCTTGGCCAGGAAACAAATGAATACAGTCCCTTCCGGCGGGGGCAAGGTGAATGAATGTATCAATGAATGGATACAGTCCATTCATGGAACTGAGGCCTAGGAAATTCACAAGAAATTGACCTAGGCTATGTATTACTTTTCAAAGTCTAATTGAAGGTACTGCTACTGGTCAAGTGGAACTAAACACGCTACACACATCCACTTTACCTGCAATTTGTACACTTTTGGAGAATGATTGATTTTACTTCCAATAAGAGCTCTTAAAATGCCATATGTGCAGCACCCCCAGTACTTGTTAAAAGGACGGGGATGGGGAATGAATGTTGTGCATGACACTGTGTGTATGTTGGTTTTTCTTGTGTGCAATTATTGGTGGACCTGCTGGTCTACATATCTTGCCATGTTTTAATTACTTTAAAATGTGGCCATAGTTGCTCATCTATTTAGTGTGATTGAAGTTGATTTGTGAAAGCAGTATTTTTTATAACGAACCTGGAATCATGTGAAGGATCATTTTAAAATAGTTCACTTCCACCCTCTCTTCCTTGCAGAGGGAAATTCCAGGTCTAATCCTAACCCTAAACTAACTTACATATAAGAGGCTGACTTTCAGGCAGAATGCTGAATGAAAATATTGGACTTCCATGTGTTGGTAATTAGTGCCTGCCCACCATGACTGTGAGCCCCTAAGTGTTCTACCCCCTGCCTTGGGAAGTCCCAGTGGGCACTGCTGGCATGGGCAGGGTTTCAGGCTGGTTATTATCAGGCAGAAGATTCCCCTGAGAAGTTTTCTTAGGCCTTTGATGTCCATCCACACCCCTGTGGCCAGCGGTGCTGCCTCACTATTGCCCTCACATGGCTTCTTTGGGGAACTGCAACCTCTGCAGGGTATCATTTCTATTAAATAATATTACCAGCCATGTACCATTGGCATTTAATACTGTGGTAATAATCTTCAAATGAAAATTCTTGAAGGTTGTGTGCTGTAATGTGAATATGATCTTTACAAAAAATAATCTCTTCTTTATCACTGCTAAGTCTTTTTAATAAAATGATAATATCTAAAGTAATTGTTTACCTACTAGTGTAAATATAAACTTGATTTTAAAAGCCTAGTTATTTTATATATAAATAAATTTTTAGAGACTTAGCTAATACAGTCAGCTGAGGATGATGCCTTGACACTTATCTCTTCACTGCTTTGATACATAGTTTAGGATGTTTGCTGTGCTGAATCTGAGCTCAGTCACTTGCCAAAAACTAATTCTTGTGAGTGTCGCAGGAGGCATGGAGAATGATCTTTACGTTTCACTTATTGGGACTGGAGCGTTTTTTGACCTCTCTGTTTCTGCCTTCTTCAAATGACACAGAGTACGTTTCCTGATGGGTGGACGACATGGGGAATTTAAGTTCCTGCCTCCCTCTGGCTATGCCCCTTGCTACGAAGCCTTACTTCCAAAAGAGAAGATGAGGTTGGAGCCTGTCAAAGAATATAAACGCGATGCCGAAGGCGTTAGAGATCTCCTGGGCACCACCCAGTTCCTGTCCCAAGCCTCCTTCATCCCCTGCCCCATAGACACCAGTCAGGTAGGTTCAAACTGCCAATGAGAGGCAACCACATAGATGAAGCTATATGGTTAAGTCCTTCTTCTTTCTATCTTGTCTTGAAACATCGTCATCTTACATTCAATAGCTTGTTGTGGAATGTGAACAACTATTATCTTCTTGTTTCCACCTGAGCCCGGCCTCAGTTCTTTAAGGGTTTCTCCAGCAGTGAACAAGTTGACCTCCTGCTACATGCACCGTGCTCTCTGAAAGACAAATAGAAATGCCTCAGTATCCTCTGGGAATTCACAACCAAGATAAGGACATAAGAAGCAAATGTATTATTTTTTTAAAGGCCAAATGTAATAAATGCAATATGAACAGTATGCACAAGTAAATATTAGACACATCCTTTAGGCTAGAATGTTTCTAGAAATGTGTGTAGCGAGGATAGAATTCAGTCAGAGCCCTTAATAAGCTTATGCAAAGGGCATCCAGGGCTAATATTAAAGGAATGGAATAAATAAGGGCCTAGAAACAGAAACACAGAGTAGGAACAGTGTTCTCATCAGGCTGGGCGTTTGGAAGATGAGGAGCCTGTAGGAAAAGAGTTGAACATAAAAGAGAAAGAACCTGGGAAGAGCATGGAGGGTTTTGGAAATGCTGATAAATAGATGTTTTCTTTTTCTTTCCACATCTATATTTTAAGAAAAACATAGTTGCATGATATGACAAGGGGCATGCAATAGCTTTCAGCATTTTCTGAACACCAGGGCTATTTGAATCACTATTCTAGATGTTAGAGAAAATAAATGCAAAGCGAACTTGCCTCTAGGCACTTGGGGTGAATGGTACTTACTAGTACAGCTCTTTCAGCCTACAGAATGTCTCTCACGTGGATTTTCCCATAATACTTAGTGGCCCTATTGTTCATCTGAGTATATATGTTCACGAGTTTCCTTTTTACCTCCTCTGGCTAATGATCTTGAATTTCCGTAGAACACACATACAAACTGCAGCACTCCTCTGTCTGCCTCACAGCCTGGCACGGCACTGTGCACACTGGGGGGATTGATAATATTGCTGAGAGGCAGTGCCTGTGGCTCAAAGGAGTAGGGCGCCAGCCCCATATGCCAGAGATGGTGGGTTCAAACCCAGCCCTGGCCAAACACTGCAAGCAAAAATAAATAAATAAAATAAATTAAGATAATATTGCTGAGAAACCAGGAACAGCTGGCTAGCTAGAAGTGATCCTAAAAATCAGATAGTCCAGTTTCCTCATATTCTAGAAGCTGGGGAGGAAAAACTTTTCTTCTACTCTCCTAGGTTCTGTAATTGGGGACTTTAGACTCAGACTAACCAATTAGCAAGGAAAAAAACAGATATTTGTACATAGTTCACAAAGAAATGTGATGAGGGAGGAGGCTAGCATTGGAGCTTATACTGTCCTAATAGGGAAATGGGCACAAGGAGATGGCCACGCCTGGGAGACCAGATGACTTTGGGAAAGGTAAGTGTTCCTTGGGAGGACAGATGGGAGATATGATGGTTTTGTGACAGTGCCTGTTTCAGTGTGGTGCCAACTTTTCTCTGGTGATAAGAGTCAATCTTCCCTGGGAAAAAATGGTTGAATTCTTTGGGGAGGTTTCTAAGCAGATAAGAGGAATTCAGACAAAGCCCCTTTCAGTATCAGTTATGGACCCCTTCTTAGAGCCAGTCCTTTGTGGATGCGGACAAACTTGGGTGCCAAAGACAGAAGGAGTTTCTCCATGGACGCAAGGCCGCTGGTGCCCCAACAGGGAGACAGCAGATATATGAGAGTGGCTCCTGCCTGGACTGCCTCTCCCTGCTCACTGTGAGAAATAAGAGCAAGATTCAGACAAGGCTTCCTGAAAGAAGCTGGCCTCAGACAGGGTTCAAAAGAATGAGGGACAGTTTTGTTTTTTTTATTAAATCATAATTGTGTACATTGGTGCAATCATGGGGCCCAGTGTACTGACTTGATATACAATCTGAAATATTTTCATTGAACTATATGAAGACATTTATATTCTTCATTTAGTAATTTTCACTTGTGAGGGACAGTTTTGATAGGGGAGGAAAGAAGGGCCTGACCCAAGAAAGAGAAGAGGTCTCTAAACATTCGCAATGGATGATTTGGAAATCAAACATCCGAGCAGAGACAAATCCACAAGCCAGAAGAACATTGGTGTCTGGGCCTAAAGCTGAATTTGGATGGACCCTGGAACTAGGGAAAATGCTGGAAAATCAAATAATGAGGGAGGTCTCATTGGAAAGGTGCTATTTATTACCTTGAATGAGACCTTGTAAGGTTTTAGAATCTATCATTCTGTGAAATTATTGTCCAAGGAGAAGCTGAGTTTAAGATACACAATCAGAAGCAGTTTGCAGACTAAATATCTCTAACAAGAGGGCTTGAGGCCTGGCCTCACCGGAGTCTTAGAAAAGACCCTTCCTCCAAGCAACCTAGACTCCTAGGAGATAATTAGCAAGTCCGAGTTATTCTGTCGCAGGTAGTCACCAAAGAAGGTCATTGAAATAATGATTTGGGGTTAGCTGTGGAGGCTCTGTCCAGAGCAGCTGCATTTTCCTCTTTTGCAGCAGCCTGGGGCTCCTTTAACCTGCAAGTCCTTTTCCAGATCGTGATCAACCAGCATGAAGGAGCACTTAGTTTAAACAGATGATTTTAGTCAACCAATTAAATCCAAAAGTATTGTAGCTGGTTTGCAGATAATGTTCCCCATTTTGCTTCTTATTGAAACATGTTGCTTCCATTTGTCCCTCTGTCTGCAGATTCCACAATCAGTGGATTCGACCAACCACAAGTAGAAAATATTCAGAAAAAATAATACAAATTAGAAAACAATGGCCACATTTGCATAGCGTTTTATGTTGTATTAGAATTCTTAAGTAAGATAGAGATGATTTAAAGTATACGAGAGGTTATGTGTATGTTACCATTTCATTTAAGAGACAGATCTGTGGATTTTGATGTGAAGCAGGGGTCCTGGAGCCAATCCTCTGTGGATGCAGAGATTTGATTGCATTAACTTTGACATTTTTCAATAATTAAGTTGAGTTTTTTTTTTTTAAAGGGTCTTATTGAAAGGCTGAAACACATTTGAAATATTTTATTGCTACTTTCCTCTATAATCTTATACATCACTGACTTGTTATACTCTTTCTACAAAATGGTATTTTCCCTATGAGCATCCCACACCCCCAAAAAAAGAAATCAGAATTTTCGTAAATAGTGGAACTTCACTAGAGGAAACACCATTAGTATAGCAGAGCAGGAATTGTGAAACCCAGGAGTGTGATGCAGAAATGAGAAAGGTCTGGCGTGTGGTCCTTCTAAAGGAAAGGGTGGGTTCGCAGCTCTGGCTAATGGTTGCCCCCAAAAGTGTAGGCCTGGAGTTTAGCCACCTTCCAAATGGTTAAGAGACAAGAAACCTGGATTTTTATGTGAAATCTCCCATTTTCTAGGGATTGGTAACCAATAAATATGAAAATAAAAATAATGAAAACAATAAGAGGGAAAAAGAAAAACCTTGATTCCTCAATTTTTGACCTCTATGGAGAGAGAGAGAAGTAAAACACTCGGAAAACGCTGAGAAACTCTCCCTGGAGATAATCAGAGGACACTTCCTAAGGGTGGTGACATTTGGACTAAATTCAGAAGGAGAAACATTAAGCATGTTTTCCATGTGGTGAGGAATCGCTTTCAATGCAACTGATTCTTACAGTTCTGGCTTTTCTCTTCTCCTCTTCCTTCAGGTTGTTTTGCCACCTCTCTATTAGTCCAGGCTAGAGAGCCGTGGTGTTGTAGCTCACAGCAACCTCAAACTCCTGGGCTCGAGTGATCCTCTTGCCTCAGCCTCTCAAGTAGCTGGGACTACAGGTGCCCACCACAACCCCCAGCTAGGTTTAGAGACTGGGTCTTGCTCTTGCGCATACTGGTCTTGAACTCCTGATCTCAGACAGTCATGAGCCACCGCACCCAGACTATTGGGAGTATTAATAAGAGCAAAAGTTGCATGTGCAAGGGCACAGACTTGTGAAACAATGTGATCTTTTGGGATAATTTCAAGAAGTTGGAAAAGGGTGCACATGTTTATGATGAGAGAACTGAAGAAGGGCATGGTGTTCCTGTCAATCCACCTAGTCTTGTCTTAGGAGTATCAAGGACCACATGGGGACACTCAGGCAGAGAGTGTTTTGATGTGATTTTTGTTCTTGTGGACTCATCCCTCTGGCTGTAAGGTGCAGGATATCTCAGTGGGGAATTGGGAGGCCAATTACGAGGGTCTTGCAGTGGTCTGCGGAGGAAATAATGAGATTGAGTGCTGGAGAGGAGAGGAGCCTTCATAAAGACACTTAGGAAATGAACATTTCATGACCGATTAGATGGGAGAGGGAAGATGCTAAGGTGACTTCCAGGCCTGAAATGGGGCCATGCAACAAAAATAGAAAATAAAAATAAGAGAAAGGGTTTGAAGGGAAGATACAAAATTCAACTTTGGATAACATACTGAACTCAGTTTAATGGAAGAATTGTGTAGGCAGTTGGAACTATGTTTCTAAACTTCAAGAAAGACCGTGGCTGGAGGTGTGCTTATCTGGGAGTGACCGTTTATGGGGGCAGGTGATGAATTCTCCCAAGGGGAGAGCACGGAGTGAGAGGAAACTCAGGGGAGCACAGGCATGTGAAGAGCCCAGCGTGAACCCCCACAGGAGAGGGGGTGGTCAGAGTGGCCTGGGGAGCACGGAGCTGGCTGGGACGGGAAAGGGAGGGCTGAATGCCCGGAGGTCAAGTAGGGTGAGGTTGGAATGTGTGGCCCTTCCCTGCGGACGTGCCAGTGGCTTCCACTGGGGCATCGGACCCTCTCCGTTCATGATCGCTTTCAATACAACTGGTTCTTACACTTCTGGCTTTTCTCTTCTCCTCTTCCTTCAGGTTGTTTTGCCACCTCATCTAGAGAAGATCCGAGACAGACTGGCGGAAAACATCCACGAGCTCTGGGGGATGAATAAAATAGAGCTCGGCTGGACTTTCGGCAAGGTATGCACGTCCACGGCCAGGCCAGGTGGAGGGAGGGTTGCTTTGTGGCCCGGAAGGGCTCTCCTAAGGCTGGAAGGAATACAGGACCTGATGAGCTAAGGCTCCCTCCCTGCTCCAGCTTTATCTGCAGTCGCTGGTGAGGAGTGCTGAGGACACCAGCTCCTCCCAGGTGCAGCCTGGAGTCCGTCTTCTGAACCCTGGCTTCTTTTCTTTGGGAAATACTGGCCGCAGTCATTCCTCAGTCCCTCCTTCAGAGCACTCACCTCTCCCCTTCTTCCCTTCAGAAAAAGTTGTCCTCCTTCCTGGGTGGAGAAAAGCAGCTGACTCATTGTTTTGAATCAGAAGTTATTTAATCCAGTTTTCAGATGCATCACTACGACTAACAGACACTCAGAGGAGGTTAGGGAATCTTTCGCTAGAAAGCACTTTTTTGAAGGTGATGTAAATTGACTGTTCTGTGATTTGGGTAAGGTCACATCTGAGGGCAGAAGGACAATAGTCTTAAAGGTTCCCATGACCCCAATAGTCTCAAATGACACATGTTCCAGCTTAGTTATAGAAAAGGTCCCTGAGCTCCAACACTTAGGATTTATACAGCTGCATAAAACATTCTCACACATAAGAATGGGTCCACCATTCAACTTCTCACATCTAGCTCAGTGCCTGTCACATAGTACAGGTGCTCAGCACGTGTTTGTTGACCCAACAAACGCATTAATTGCCCTCTGGATCTGCGCTGTCCCAGACAGAGCCCCAAGCCATGTGTGGCTTCTAAGCACTTGAAGTGTGACTAGTCTGGATTGAGATGTGCTCTAAGTGTAAAATACATACTGCATTTTAAAGACTTCATATAAAAAATATAATATCACATAAATGTTGTATTGCTTATTAAAATATTTTGCAATTTAATAAGTTAAATTAAAAATGCAGTTCTAATATTAATTTTGCCTATTTCTTTTTGCCTTTCTAAGTAGCCTCTAAAATATTTGAAATCACACATAGTGATGTGTGGCTGGCTTTACATTTCCATTAGATAGCACTGACCCAGATCTTGCCATGGGCGTCCAACCTGCAGCTCAAGGGCCACATGCAGATTATTTGAGGGCTGTTTTGCTTATTCGTGGTATTGGACACTAAAAAGTTATGCGCACAGATTCTCTCCTTTTGCTCATCAGAAAGCAATTGCTTTCGTTATTGCTCCTGTATTTAATGTGTGGCCCAATTCAGCATTTTTTTATTCCAATATGTAGCAAAAAAGAAGAAATGTTGGACACCCCTGCTCATATTCCTTTACATACTAAAGAAT
Organism: Arctocebus calabarensis; assembly: GCA_963573935.1. NCBI lineage: Eukaryota > Metazoa > Chordata > Mammalia > Primates > Lorisidae > Arctocebus > Arctocebus calabarensis. The sequence continues at coordinate 60,882 of CAUYON010065900.1, read as the reverse complement.
ACTAGCTTTCAGTAACATTATGGTTACATAAATTTTGGACAAGCAGGAATTGGCTATCATATGTAAAATTGCTTCTCCGGGAAAGTATGTTGAAACACCTGCCTGGAAACAACTCCTCTGAGTACAAGCCACTGGCAACAAGGACTGCATTCTACCGTTTGCTAGAGAGAAGATCATCTGTTTGCCCCTCAGCGAGTCTTTGTCTCGCCTGATCGGGATCGCCTGGGCCGTATTTCAAAACGCATTCTTTTCTGTTTTCTGATCCAGTGCCAGCTGTCAAAATTTAAATCACATTCTTTCTTCTGTTGTCACCTAGATACGAGAGGACAACAAAAGGCAACACCCTTGCCTTGTGGAGTTCTCAAAACTCCCGGAAACGGAGAAGAATTATAACTTGCAAATGTCAACGGAAACCTTAAAGTGAGTGTTTAATTGAGTAGAAGTCACACTAAACAGTGAGTAGATGATTTAATTTATTGTAACTAAACTGCAAAGGTCTGTCCCTTGCCTGAAAACGTGGTGCATTCTGATAAATTGGAGAGGATGATTATTTATGTCACAGGAGGATTTAGCATAGTGAGTGATAGATCCACCACATCATTTAGTGTATATATATTCAGAAACCATTTCCTGTTTGCAAGAGACAGGGAAACGTTAAGATGCCTAAAAAAAAAAAAAAAAAGAAGACGACAAACTTAGACTCAAAAGACCGAGCATCTTTTGCAGTTCACATTAAATCAAGAAAAAAAGATAAGGCATTTCTAAAACCAAAAGAAAACATCATTGATTCACGAAAATTCAATTTTAAGACTTCTTTTACCTTCTCCAATATTCCACCTATGGGCCTAATTTAGACCCTAACTTTTCTACCCCAAGTTGGGATCTTCTATTTTGAATTCTTTGGGGGCTTGTTACCTATTCTCACATCTTTGTATTGCCCTGTTCTCTAGCTGTCAGGGCAGAAAGCTTTGACATGGTGCTTTTGTTGGTATAACAGTGGACTGGAAAGTGCCTTGTCTCACAGCCTCACGTATGTGAATGAATATTGTCAATTACACTGATGCTTCCTGAGGGGACAGCTTTGCAGTCCCTGGTGTTAAGCACATGTCCAGCCCCACATAGGTGTTGAGAAGCAACTATTTGCCAATGTGTGGATTGGATATTAGGATCTTACCCGTTCACAGCATTAGAAGCACTATACAATTCTACTGCAAATTTATAAATTGGAAAATGTCTTTAAGAGGGACAGTTAGCAAACTTCTCTTTTGTTTCCTTATGCTTGCTATCCTCTAATTATGGCCCATGGGACAATCAGAACAGCTCCCCACATTTGTAAAAGGTAACAAAGCTGAGCTGTTGGCTGTGTCTTTGCCTTTGCTCTGTAATGCAGAGTCGTAGCTACAATGGAGAGGTGTGGTCCACCAAGCCTAAGGCATTTCCTCTCTGGCCCTCCAGGGCAAGTTTGCTGACTCCGGGTCTGAAGGGACAGCACTGCCCATCCCCTCAGCTCAGACATGGTCAGGGTTCCCGCTGTCCTCTGCCCTGCAGTTGATCTTCACCTTCTCCCTTTCTCACATCACAGAACCCTCCTGGCCCTGGGGTGCCACATCGCTCAAGTTAATCCAGCCGCTGAGGAGGAGCTGAAGAAAGTCAAACTGCCCAAAAAGTAGGTGATTCTTTTAGTGACCCCAGGCTTCAATGCTTCAGCCTGAATTTTCAAATCAGGAGGGTGGGAGCCTCATGTAGCGAGGCAGGTAACAGCCCACATGCTGGCTATCCAGATGCTCCCGCAGGTACTCAGAAGGCACCGAGCCCCTCGTGCTACCTGCTGAATGAACGGTATTTGGCGGTTTCCCCTCTTTTTGCTCCTCTCCCCAGACCTCAGATCCATCCACTGCCTTTGGTCCTTAATACTAGCAGTTGGCACAAGCGCTTGAAAATGGTTTGCAGCCACAGCAAAGAGTCACTCCTCTGGCACCGGGCCAGCCTTATAAATCCTTTATGGAGTGGGTGTCTCTGCCAAGACTTAATTTGGCCCCCTGGCTCTGCCTGTGTCCTACTCTCCCTTTCGCCTCCTTCATTCAGACAGGGTCACACATCCTCCGTGCTCAGTGGCACACCCACCGGCTCCCTTGCCTGCTCACATGCGTGCCAGCCTGAGGTGCACACACATTCACACACCCGTGTCATCCTTACTTAGGAGCCAGGACGGTGGCAGCTTTACTCAGATGCTCATCTTCCCCTACTCTCTTCTTCAACTCCCAAGCTCCGCTTTCCAGGCTATTCCCTGTGCCAAAGAAAGCGCATCTGACAGGCAGCAGCAGAGGGGCAGCCTGCTGGGGTCCGTGCACAGCAATCGATGCATGTTGTCACTGCCCTAGGGCAGGCGTCCTGAGAAGGTGGGCTTGGGGCAGTACTTACGCCTGCCTACCTACAATAGACCCTGATCTCATGCTGTTCACAGGCTCCTCGGTGGAGTGAGCCTAGTCTGTGAGTTGTCACATTTATGTTCTGGCCCTGGCCTAGGCAGTCAGTGGCCCTGGGGCCATGGCTGCTCCTAGACTCGCATTCCCACAGGGAATGAGCTGCTGTCCTGAGATTCACGGCACAGTGCGTCCCCGTCTTCTCCACTCACACGGTGTATCCACCTGGACCCACACTGAGCTCCATCCTCACTCCCCATCAAATCACTTGCACTTGACACTATGACTCCCGGACTGAACAGCTAACATCTAAGATTGCTTCAAGCTCACATAGGCTCTGATATGATTTTTTTTTTAACTCTAAGAGTAAAAGTTTAGTTTTCCAAGACTGATTAATTATATGACAATTTATAAGAAACATTTGACTCAAGGTTTTATTCTTGCCAATTTGGTTTTGACTGTGCTTTTGAAGTGAGATAAAAGAGTTTCTGGTGAAGTTACAGTACACTGAGTGTGCCTATTATTTGTAGGGCATGTAGGTGTTCTTAGAAGTAAGGTTGGATTTGCACTGACCATCTACTTTCCCTGATAGTTTTCTTTGAAATCTGTTACATACATTGGCAAGAAGGATGGTAGACTAAGAGCTTCATCTGTGGACTTGAGATAGAGCTCTCTGTTCATCCAGAGTGGGGCCTGGGAGTATAGCCTCGTTTACACAGTATTCCCACCATGTGCTTTTAGTCTAAAATCTGGAATGGGGGAATCATACAGATCTGTTCAAAATGTGTATTTTGCATTTACTTGTAGCTACATGATGTCCAATGGCTATAAGCCCGCCCCTTTGGATTTGTCTGACATGAAGCTGTTACCTCCTCAAGAAATTCTAGTGGATAAGCTTGCAGAAAATGCACACAACGTCTGGGCAAAGGACAGAATTAAACAAGGATGGACCTATGGTATTCAACAGGTGAGAAGTGCTGGGTCTGGAGTGCTGGAAAGGTTAGAAGATGCAATCATCCACCCGGATGCTATTTTGCTTTAGCAGGTGCAAGATCAGAAGGTGGAGGCTGTCCCTTTGACGCAGCAGTGTATTCATTATTTATGGAATCATAGAACAGGACAGAATTTATAATGATCACATTGACACTGTCGCCAGGCATAATTCCAATTTTGCAGAAAGGAACAGGCTTTCCTTTCTTATTCTTGACTCTTTCATCATCTGTGTGTTGCCCAGCATATGTGCCCACAGGCTGTGCCTTATCTCATCTTGTCACTTGCATTGTAACGAGTTGAGCTTTCAAGCCACTCTCCAAGGTCAAGGTAAGGTTCCCACAAATCAACTTCCTAGATCAGCAGTTCTTCTAGGATGGTCCCACTGTGTACCAGTGAGTGTGATAAGGAGAGAAAGCGAGCCCAGGAGAGGGGCAAACCAGCCTGCACAGAAGCCTGAGGCCCTTACTTCAGTCCCTGGGATCAAGGATTCCTATGCAGAGTTCTTGGCTTGAGCCTGAGAGCCAGGACACAGGGAGGAATTAGGCAGAGTTTAGAGGCAGGGTTCAGCACCCTAAACCATCTGGCACATTTATTTCTTGAACTACTTCCCTCATCTTAATAATCCCCGGTGGTTGGGATAATATCAGAGTAGTTCAGGGGTGGCTGTGTGCACATGACTTACCAGAGCCTCCAAACCTGCAGGCGACTGGAAGCCTGGAAGAATGCAACTGTGGAAACCAGGGGCATAGGGGAGTGAGATGGTTCAGAACAGCACGTCATACATAGGAGTTTGGGACACTTACCTCTGCTTAGTCCCTCCTAGGGAGCTGAGAAGGACTCTACCACACATGTGTGCCTTCCAGAATGAAATGGACCCACCGTGGCTCTGCCACCATTTCTCATGTTTCTCTGTGAAGATTTGTTAAGAGGCTGCCGTGAGGAGGCTGTAACAGCTTAAATCATGGCATGATCTTCCACAGGGGAATAATTACGCAAATCCCCATCTGCCTTGCCTTGGGCTTGGAGGTTTCTAAACCAGTTTCATGATGCTTCATTTCATTCACAGGCTGGCATTATTAAAATGTGTTTTTAATGCTAGCTTTGAGCATAAGTAAAATTTTTCCACTTATACTCATTTGATTCTGAAAAGAAGTGCCAAATATGTACACTGCTAAACACGAAGGCACTGGGGAAAGGGCTAACAGACTGGCAAGAGCCAGCCCCGAAGCCAGGACTGTTGCTGGGAATGCGTGAGCAGGACAAGCTACTGTGAGGTTGAAATGTGTTTTCTCAGCACCTCTTTTTCTCTGGCTTCACATAGGATTTGAAGAACAAAAGAAATCCCCGTCTGGTGCCATATGCATTACTGGACGAGCGTACCAAGAAATCAAATAGGGACAGCCTGCGGGAAGCTGTTCGCACGTTTGTTGGTTACGGGTATAACATTGAGCCATCAGACCAAGAACTAGGTAATGAGTTGAGATGGTTCATTCTGGCCCCAATTGACTAAACAGGGAAATTCTAAACTTAAACAGATCTAACTTGTACTATTATTAACTAGCACTAAAGATCACTAAACAGCATATTTTTTTTAAACAAAAGTAATGGGACCGTGTTTGATAGAACACATCATCCTAATGACAGATAAGTTTCTGTGATGAGCACATCTGTGACCCAGTCCCACGGAGAAGGTGTTATTTTTCCAGGATAGCTGAACTCTGGGGGTCACCTGGTCATAAAACCAAGTCGTCTTTTCTTTTTCTTGTTTTCTAAACATGTGAATATAAGCTCACTATTAAATCCAGTAATCACCTCTCCAAATTAAATTCTAGTGCTGATTAAAATCATAATTGATGACCATGTCATTGTCATTTCACACCCCAGGAGGTACTGTGGGCCACAGAGGCCATATTGTAAATGGTTAAGCAGAGGGCCTTGAAGTCAGACATGGGTTCAAATCCTTAATCCTCAGTTTATTATTAATAGCTTTGTGACTTTGAGTAAGTGATTTTACCTCTCTAAGGTTAAATGTTTTTTAAATCTGTAAAATGAAGACAATATTACTGACCTCGTAGGATGCTTGTGAGGGAAAACTGAGGTATGGTCTCTAAAGGGTCAGTACAAAGCAATCCCTCAGTAAGTGGTAGCTTGTGTTAATGTTATGATGGTGATGATGATGGTCTATCAATGCTACCGTGGGGAATCCATTGCCACTCTCTGCCATTGGTGTCAAATTCCTTTGAGGAATGCTTCCTGATTGTTAAAGGTCTGTGCTCTCTCTTTCCCTTCTTTCCTTTTCACAATAGCTGACCCAGCTGTAGAGAAAGTCAGCGTAGACAAGATCCGATTCTTCCGGGTAGAGAGGTCTTATGCGGTGAGATCTGGCAAGTGGTATTTTGAGTTTGAGGTGGTGACCGGAGGAGACATGCGGGTCGGCTGGGCCAGGCCAGGCTGTCGACCTGACGTCGAGCTGGGTGCTGATGACCAAGCCTTCGTGTTTGAAGGCAGCAGGGTGAGTTTGTACAGAACACTCACAACCTCAGTCTAAGTTTTCCTTCGGCAAACATTTCCCTGGAAGCTGAGCGTCTGGTTCCCTGACTTCAAAGGGAATGGTCACCACCACTGGCTACTGTAGGCATTGCATGAACATTGCCTGGTGGCTGTTTCTTTGCAGTTTTGCTCTGGCAAAGGGAAGGAAGGACTGTAAGCCGAAGTCCTTCCTCTGATCACCTCCATATCTGCTCTTGACCTGAGTCCAAGGACTCCATTCTAGAGGTGGCTCAGATCACTGTGCTTGCAGTACCCTGGGAAATCTTACCAATTTACTCTAGAGATAATTCTGTACATTGTCATAGCTGTGACTAGGAATCAAGAGACTCAGGCTATCTTTTCTGATCACTGTGGTGGTCTTGGTTTCACTCCTCTCTGTGAGTTGGGTAAAGAGGTAAAGAGGTGAGTGCCCCATGGAATTCATGTACCACTGCTAGGTAAGCGATGTTGCTGATGCAGTCATGTGTCCAGCTGCAGGAGCTTTCGCTAAGTCCTCAGGTTTGGTTTTCTAGGGCCAGCGTTGGCATCAAGGGAGTGGGTATTTTGGGCGTACCTGGCAGCCGGGAGATGTGGTCGGATGCATGATTAACCTGGATGATGCCTCAATGATCTTCACACTGAATGGGGAGCTGCTAATCACCAACAAGGGCTCTGAACTTGCCTTTGCTGACTACGAGATTGAGAATGGTAAGTCTACCACCCTGCCCGGATCCCACCTCCACGGGGTTGGAAGAAAACCCAGGGAGAGCTGAGTGAGCTCCTCCGCCTCCTTGTTTAGAGTGCACTGTCCTTTGCATGTTTGAAACCCTAATGATGCAGACTATTTAGACTATTAATTTTAAAGAATTGGGACAAATGAGAGTGATAGTTGGTTGCATAAATATAAATTCTGAACTTCCAGATAGACTGACTGAGCAGCTGTCCTCTCATTCCCTTCCCTGTGCCTTGTCATTTTAAGGTTTCCCAGCATTACAAAGAAAATACTTATTGTATGTGACTAATGTCCTTGGCAGGAGAGAAAGATCAGTGAATTAAAGAATTAGCCCTTTATTTTGATTTTTCAGTCTACATGTTTGTGTAATTGAACTTGATGCTTTGATGAGAACCGCTGAAACACACAAGTTAGATTTAGCTGTTCCCTTGAATGAAATATAATTTATTTTGAAATTCAAACACCCTGAAACCCAAGCAGAGCAGCCTTATTAATGGCCATGAATACACCACAATCCAGGTACTGCTTCCAGCTGCACAAAGGAGCACTTGGAGCTTATTATTTCTTGTCTTCCTAACTATATCATGCACCCAAGGTCATTGGCATATATGATCAAGAGCTCTGGACTGTAAGCCAGTGGACTTGCTCCTGACATGCTGTGTGGCTCCCGGGGGGTTCTGCCTGGTCTTCTCTGGGCTTTACTTTCTTCATCTATACCACAGACTAAGAGGATAGATGACACAAAATCCATTGTTATTCCCAGATATGAACTTCAAAGGAAGATTTTCTACCTGCTCTGTGGACACCCTGGTGTTTGGGGCAGTGTCATTCTCTGCTTCTTCGTGGCAGATAAGGAGGAGGCTGTTCTGGGTCAGGGCTCATGCCCCGCTCCTTCCCCTGCCCACCAATGACACCTTAGTGGACTTTATTTAACCTTTTTGGGCCTCATGTTCCCCCCTCTATAGATGATTAGAGCTCCTTGTAGCTCTTACTTTCCGAGACTTCGCAAAAAGAAACAGTTCCTGCCTAAAAAGCAAAGGCAGGAGAGCACAAATGCAGGACCACGTGCATGTGTTATAAATGCTCTTTATTCTAGCTTGACCAATGCCTCTCGCATGCTTTTTATAGACACTATTATCTACAACGTGCACATCCAATTGTACTTTTAAAGAGCTTCAAGATTCTTTTTTCCAAGAATGAACTATTTGGAAAAATAAAGTTTGCAAGTCAATCTGTTTTCCTAGAAGGACAGGATGACTAAAGTCGGACAGGATCTTAAACCTTCTAAAGAAGTATAAGATCAGAAGGAATCCTATTTTTGAGCTCAGTGGGAATGAGGTTGCCAGCAGGAGGAAGGGCTGGTTCAGAGGCAGAGGGGCACGAATACTGTAGACAGGCACCAGAGCAGTACAGAAAGGCCACAGATGCTTCCCAAGCAGCCATCACCTGCCATGCTCTCTCCCTGAGGAAACAAGGAAAACGAAGAACTGAGAAGAGTAGGGGACATCCCCCAAGGAAAGCAGTGCCCTGGGGCAGAAAGAATACTAAGATCAGGGACCCTTTCCTGGCTCTACTTTGGTGTGAGCTGCAGAAAGTTGCTTAACTATCACCGGTTGAGTCTACTGTAAGGAGGAGATAGGAATCTTGTGTGTTATGCCGACTTATAAGAACTTTGTAATGTCGAAAGCCTTAATTTTCCAGATGTGGTCTCTTTGTTAGAAATGCAGACTCTGTGCTTTGCCCCAGACCAGAATCAGAAACTGCACTCTGCCGAGATGCTCCAGTGAGGTGCGTGCACGTTAAGGTGTGAGAAGCAACAGTCTAAAGCATACACAGAGGCAAATAGGAGCAGCCTTAAGGAGTTGGTTTTCTATTCAATAGCTATAAAATAAGGTGAACATTCAAAAAGGTTAATAATTTAATGCAAAGCAGTAAATTATAAATGGCAAGTGACTGATACAGAATACAAATTCTGTGAGGATGGGATTTGAATTGAATAAATAAAGAATACAAGGTGTCTGCCTCTAAGGAGAAGGCTGCCCCTGTCAGGGGGGTGGTACCTAGACTTAATGCTGTGGCCTGAGGAAGCTTCGGGAAAAGGTAGAACAGACCGAAAGATTTATATGTGGAATTAATGGATGATGAAGCTGGAAAGATAGATAAGGAGCAGATAAGAGAGCCTCCACTACAACACTCAGCCTTTTCATTCAAGAAACTATTGTCTACGCTGGGCCAAGCATCCTTGCACGTCACCCTCTAGGAAATGGAGTAGAGGGGCCAGCACTTGCCATCAGGTTTGAGCAGAGGGATACTATAAAAGAGAGGGATGTTTTAGGATAATCTTGCCTGTACGGCTCTTCTGTGCTTAATGAAAGACATGCCTCATAGGCCTTTCATGTACAGGGACATGATTTGACCTTCAGAACACAAAGTCTATTATTAGGACACGGTTTTATAATAGAATTGTGCTGTAATGTTAGCACAGACACCGCAGTATCGTATCGCACTGTAATAATGCACAGACACGATAATTGGAAAGCTCTTTCAGTTCTGTGATGGCTCTAGAGTTGGTGGAGAGGCAGTTGAAAGGAAGCTGGTGTGGCATTCTTTGACAACAATAGCCCAGGGGCCTGGGATAGCCATACACCATCTCTCTGCGCTCTGCAAAAGCGAGAAGAGGCAGCAAATCTTGCCTTGGGTTGTTAGGAGAAGCCTCTGTTGAAAATAAAACATTCTCCGAATTGTAGACCCACTCATAAAGCAAAATGCCCCTGATGCTTAGTTCTCTGGTCACCAGCAAATCAGTCTGAACACAGACCATTACCCAGAGGCTGTGGGACGTCTTTAGCCCTTTGGGGGAGAAACAGCGACAGACATAACAGCTCATGGCTGTTTTTTAACTCCAGGTTATTTATAAGTCGTCCCCTCCATCCTCTTCTGCATGGTAAGTGCTATGCCCTTATCTGCTTCATTAGGATTTTTCAAATGATTGTTTCCACTCCTGGTCCCTGGCCTGGACCATCACAGCTCTCGGTGTTGTCACCTAGAGGTGTCAGAAAGCTCAGACGCTTCCAAAGTGAAACCTTTGTTATTTGCCTTCTCTTTTCCTGTTAAGCCTCGGAATGTGACATCCAGAAGAGGCTTTGGTACATCTCCTGTACGCCTCTCTGCCAGGCACTCCCCTGAGGGACATCCTGCCTCCCATTCACAGCCCTAGGCTGTTCCTGCCCATTGGTCTGTGGACACTTAACAGAACCCCCAGTTCTGTGGACAGTTCTTTGGTAGGCAGAAAATAAAATTTATCTGCAGGTGCACATGTTGGTGCCCAGAGTTCCCTGTGGGTGGCAGGGAGGATGGCCTCTTGCCTCCTTTGTTTTCTACAAAGCTTGTGACCATGGCAGCATTGTCCCTGAACTCAATCTGTGCAAGGCTTAGCAGAAAATAAGAAGGAGTGGGTAAAACACGGACTGCTGGATTGAGACCCAGAAACACCGCAGAGTGTGCTGAGCAGTCACCTAACCACCTTACTCCAAGATCTCAGTTGTTCCCTTACACGAGAGAGTGATTCTTTCTCATGTCCTACTTTAATTTGAAATGGTTTGAAAATGAATCTATCATTTGGATTTTCTAGAGAGCTGGCTTCTTTCCAAAATCCTGAATTATAAGATGATTTCCCTGCTATCTTGCTTCCTAATCACAAAATCAGTATGAAGTCTTATAATACCAAGTTTATCAGAACCTGGGGTCCTCTACAAAATGTAATGTATATATTCTTGTCCTTTCTCTTCTGGGATGAGAACCCTGTGTACATACTGGTGTAAGACAATGCCATTTGGAAATTTCCCTCCCACATTTCTTCAAAGACATCAGCATCGTTACTTCTCTTAGGCTGCATGTAAGGAAGAGGTGTTCTTTTTTTTATTGTTTGGGATTCATTGAAGGTACAGAGAATGAGGTACACTGATTGCATTTGTTAGGTAAAGTCCCCCTTATAATTGTGTTCCGCCTCTAAGAGGTGCACCACAACACCATGACTGCCCTCCCCTCCTCCCTAAGAGGAGATACTCTTCATTTGTCTGTCTTCTCATTTCTCCAGTCTCATTTGAGGCTACAGGTTAATCGAGTTGTGTATATGGTACAGAGCCTTGTTTATGACACTCAGGGCTCACAGTAATGTTGTGTGACCTTGCCAAATGCGTCCTTATATCTAGATCAATTCCAGAGAGTCATACGGCCACCCGTGCAACTCAACATTTAAGTCAGCAACCTGGCAATTAAGTTCAAAAACTCATCCTAGAAAAAGTACTATGTACCTTATGGCTGAATATCATCATGGTCACGTCTGAAGTACTGCCCTTGGGAAGATATGCACTAATGGCAGCTCCTAGTCCACCCTTCAAAGCAATTTTGGATCTCTTTTCTGGAATGGCGATCAGAGCTGCTATCATATTACTTTTGATGTTATGTATGTCATCAAAATATCTTTCTTTCAATATTTCCTTTATCTTTGGGTAAAGAGAAAAGTCACTGGGGGCCAGATCAAGTGAGTAGGGAGGGCAATCCAATACAGTTATTTAGCTACTGCCTAAAAATGTCCCTCCTAGACCAGGCCTTGTGAGCTGGTGTGTTGTCATGATGCAAAAACCATGAGTTGTTGGCCAAGATTCTCAGTTAAGATTTTCCTAACCATTTCTCTGTCCATGTTTACTTGGTCTGTTATACTTCTGACAGTCAACCAACAATTTCGATGCACAATTTGATAAATTCTTACAGGATTTTCATCTGGCTGCTCTGACCTCTCTTCACCAGTGATGCTTTCTCATCCCTCAGAAAAATGTTTAATCCATTTTTACATGGCTGTTTTCTTCACGGCATTGTCCCCATAAACTTGGACTAACACATCCCTGATTTCACTTCCACTCTTGCCATGTTTAACAAGAAATGCAAATGTTTGTTGCTCCAATTCAATCTCCGACATTCTCACGACAGCACACAAAAACACACAGTAACTCACCAAGGCACTATCACACCTCAACATGAACCTAATGGTGAGACACTGACACATGTAGACCAAGGTTATGAATTAGGAAACAGGCATCCTGGCCTCAATCCCCACCCCTTGCTTTCCCTGGATTCCTGCTCAGGCAGCTTTATTCACATGCTGACTCTGCAGTTTACCAAATAAGACATCAAGCAAGTTATTAAACTTTCTTAGCCTCAGTTTCCTCATCTGTAAAATGGGCATAATGATGAGATAAATCTGTAGAGCACTATGCCTGACAGAAAGTATTTCATAAATACCAGCTGCTATAGTTTATCCCTGTTCCCCCTTATCTATCTCTGATGCAGAGTTATGAAATCTCAAGATGCCTTAAGTTAAAAAGGTTTTTGAAATGGAGAGATCATTCTCTAGAGCCTCCTTGTCAGGTGAAAGAAGCTGGTTAAATGTGCTCAGTTATCAAGTCTTTTTTCCCCAGGAGAAAATCCTGGTACCATATGAGAAATCACCTTTCCTCTCTGTCTCTGTCCGTTTGGCTTTTCTTTTTTCTGACTCAAGCCTTGGATTGAGCTTTTCTTCCATGCTTTCCAGAGCTGCTTCAGCTCTGCCCACTTGGTCCCCAGGAGATCCTCAGTACTCTTTGCCTCCTATTGTGTCCATGACTTTTGTTTCCCTGCCTATTGTCCTGGAGTGACAGGACACAGTTGGGACAACACTTTACTCTGTAATGAATGCAGCCCTCTGCCCTGGGACACAGTTGCTGTTTAAAACCGGGGCTTCCATCTCCTGTGACTCTTACTCCCTATCTTGTATGTTGACTGACAGCTGGCCTATGTGTGACTCAGAGGGTGCAGGATCCCATCCCATTTTGTCATTTGTCCTTGTTGTGACCTTGGTCAAGTCTACCGGCTCCTCAAGTCTTCAGTTTTTCCTCAGGAAAGTGCTGGTCCCTCTGCTGATGCTTAGAGAGGATGAAGAACCCAGGTGCCTTAGGGAAAGAAGCTTCATGCAAATATTATCTTTTCCCCTTATGTTGTCAGTGATTCTGTAAGTAGGACATTATTTCTATGTCTCAAGCCTAATGCCTTGTTGTGCCTACCTCCCACTCAGCCTTTTACACCTGCTGCTCACTTATTCCACTATTTAGGTTCATGGAGAAGAGAGATTTTCTGTAGTCATCTTATTCTCTGCTCACACCAAGATTACAATGCTTCATGATCTTCATGATCTTGGTTCCAAAATAAAACTATTAGACTTGCAGTTTTCTGGGTTAAGATACCCTTTACCAGAGTAACAAAAATACTGTGCTGGGGGTAGAGGTAGGTACAGTGAAAGCATTCATGCTTTCATAGTCCATTCCTTATCCCCACTTCTGTAAGCTCCTTGGGAATGGGATATTTTCTTCTCTTTCTTTCATATCTTGTTGCAGTCCATAGCAAAGCTCTCTGTCCCTACGGGGCATCCAAGAAATTTTGCTGACAAGCAATTCTTATTCTACACCGTGGTCAGATTTCCAGCAGTTCCTCATAAACACATAGACAGAAGGGAGAAGATTTCATCCATCACAGTCCCAAGCACAAAAATGCCAGGAGCATAGCAGTACTCAGGATGTCACATGAATGGGTGCTTCTCTGATTGATCCATCCATCTACTATTCTAAGGGAAAGGGTTGCTGGTCCATTCTCAGTCCTTGATGGCCCTGACAGGAGGCTCTTTGTAGACACTCACCAGATTCTTCTAGTATTCTAGAAGTTCTAGTTGTCTCTTACTTAGAACACGTATCTATGTCCTAGATGAGTTCATAATTTCTGAAGCAAATCAACCAAATTTTGAGAGATTTACTTTTCACTTATGTGACTTATTATTTAGATGGAAACACCATGGCTTAGATAACAGCATATAAGCCCTCACTCTAGAAATAGTACATTTTGAAATTCATTGAGCTTCTTTAGTACAGCTATTTTGAATTCTTTGTCTGAAAGATTATCTATGTCCATCACTCCAGGATTGGTCACTGGCACCTAATTTAGTTTGTTTGGCGAGGTCTTGTTTTCCTGAATGTTTTTGACACTTGTGAATGTTCATCTGTGTGTGGGCATTGAAGCTTAGATATTTATTTTAATCTTTACAGTCTGGGTTTGTGCAAACCTATCCTTGAGAAGGTTTTCCAGGTATGCAAAGGGAATTGAGTATGATGACAGTCTTTGGGTTATGCAGCCGTATCATCCCTGTGAGTGCCTCAAGCCTGGGAATGCTGAGACTCTGGTAGATTCCTGGTGGCACCAAGTTGATGGGCTTGGGTAAGATATGGGAGGATTCCCTGGATTACCAAATGAAATCTTTCACTCTATCCTCATGCCCTTTACTGGGCTGCCAGAGTTGGAGAAGGAGTGACGTGGGCACTTCCTCATGGCCAACAGGAGAGGTCACACCTGAAGGCAGCCCAGTGTCACCCAAAGCCCATGGTGACTTTGCCTGGCTACCTCTGATGTTTATTCAAAGCCCAAAGGCTATTTAGTGAGCAGGTGGTGAATCCTGCCAGGACTGGGTCCTTCCCTTCATGGCAGCACTCTTCTTTCTGGTCCAGGGTGGGCCCAGAAATGCTTTCCAAGTAAGGGGCTTCACTAGTCTGCTTGGTGCCTTATTTTACTGTGGGTAAGCTGCCACCCAAGTGGCCTTCCAACACAGCACTACTGGGGGCTGGAAGAGGGGTGGTATAGGCAGTGCAAGACTCTTTTCTCCCTCTTAAGTGCCTCTTTCCTTGATATAATGTTAAAACCAGGTGCTGTGAGGACTCACCTGAACTTGGTTCTTCTGAAGGCCCCTGTCTGTGTGAATAGTTTTTGAAGTTGGTGTTCCTGGTGAGGGCTAATCTCTGCAGATTCCCATAACATTAGGCCATCTTGCTCCATCCCCTCTAAAGAGTGCATTTTGGCCTCTGTATCTATGAAGGATAGTTCTTCCTATGAAACATAAATGTTCCCCAAATGAGCCTTTAAATTTCCCTTCAAATGAACATTTCTGTCCCAGGTTTTCTTTGAGGGAATTCGAACCCCTGCCTTATCCAGCACCCTCAGGGTATCTCTTCCCTTCCAAGCACTCTCTGCAGCTTCAGCTGTCCCCAGCGGCCTGTCTCTCACATCCTCCAAATCCAAGATAATTAGCACTTTCCCTGCTTTGCTGATTTGTTGGTCCACAATTATGATTTATAAATAGCCCACAAACAAGAGCACCAAACAATTTGAACTCCTGTTCTGGTCTACCCTGCATGGTAATGGTTTAATATGATCAGGATACCGACACAGGCTTGGAGAGATGGTAGCTGTAGAGAGGAAGAGAGGAGTTTCCTTTCACTCCTGTTTGAAACTCTGAAACTCCCTCATTCCCACTTAGGTGGAGAGGAAGACAGTGGCCTGGGTGGGTGGGAGTTTGTGAATGGTGTTTTGTAAACAGATAGAATCGTAGTGCTAGCATTTAAAACCTCTTAAAGCTAAGGCTAGCATGATACTCTCAAAACATGAATGACCTCTCATTTCATTTCACCGGGGAAAAGTTAGACGTTCTTTGGCCCCTATCATTCTTTTCTATTTTAAATAAATTTCATTGTATATATTTAAGGTACACAACATGGTGCTTTGGGATACATATGGCTAGTAAGAAGGTTGCTATGGTGAGCCAA
Source organism: Arctocebus calabarensis (assembly GCA_963573935.1). NCBI lineage: Eukaryota > Metazoa > Chordata > Mammalia > Primates > Lorisidae > Arctocebus > Arctocebus calabarensis. The sequence continues at coordinate 45,526 of CAUYON010065900.1, read as the reverse complement.
ATTAACATATTCATCATCTCGCATCAATATCCATTCTTTTGCTTTTGTGACAAAATCTGTTCACCAAGTCATTCTTTGGGCTTACTGTGCTGTTTTTGTTTTTGGTAGTATTTAAAATTTCCCAGAGCTTAAGATCAATTTTAACTAAGGCAGAGATCAAGCATCTCACTTTTTCTCTTACTGGTTTACTTTTCTAGTTGATATTTACTTTCATCTTGAGAATACCCTTAGCCTGATGATTATTTTTCCCAAACCATTTTGAACCAAGCTTACTTTTCTCTCCCTTTACCAAGGCCAGAGGTAGTCTCCACGTGGCCTCCTGTTGTTGGTTTTATGTGCTTGGAAGAAAGGCAAAGGGCTTATGTCTCATTTTCCTATTAGGGACTCAAAGCTGTAAGGAGGCAAGAACTGGACTTCCTCACAGCTTCCTGGGAATGGTACCTGTGGGCTGAAGCAAGGCTCTCTTAAACTCTTCTGCAGGCTTTGTGCCCATCTGCTCTCTGGGGCTGTCTCAGATCGGTCGCATGAACCTTGGGACAGACGCCAGTACCTTCAAGTTTTATACCATGTGCGGCCTCCAAGAGGGCTTTGAACCCTTTGCCGTTAACATGAACCGAGATGTTGCAATGTGGTTCAGCAAGCGCCTCCCGACGTTTGTCAATGTGCCAAAGGATCACCCACACATAGAGGTAAGGTTACACATTGTGGGTGGCTGGGCAGGCGAGCCAAGGTACTAAGTTCCCACGAAGTCTCCTGTCACCAGACTCTGCTTACCTCAGTCCCTGCCCTGGATGCTTCTCCACCACCTCCCCGTCCGCCCTCAGAGCTGTAGGTGCAGGCACTTTCATCAGGGCGGCTCAGTGGCGTCTTATGAGAGACAGTCAACCTTGTAGGTTGATCCCCAGCCTTTGGGCCACTGCGTTTTCTCCAGATGTGCCTACACTGGTAATGTCATAGGGATGCAGAAGCCAGAGACCTTACCCTTTGCCTTAAAAAATAAAAAATGCTCTGCGGTTCTACCGAGGCTGGGTTTGAACCCGCCACCTTTGGTATAGGAGGCCGGCCCCCTATTCCATGAGCCACAGGCGCCACTGTTTTTAGAGATGAGGTCTTGCTCTGACTCTGGCTGGTCTTGAAACTATGATCCACCTGCCTTGGCCTCCTAAGTGCTGTGATTACAGGCATGAGCCACCATGCCTGGCAAGAACATTACTATTGTAAGTCTTAGTTTACTGTGTCTTCGGCAGCACCCCCTCTCACACACATTTCAAAATTCCAGTTTTGATCTTTCCTCCCCCCACAATGCTTGTGCCCAGGCACTACAAATTTCCCTAGTATTAGAGGAGGCCCCAGGAGAAGCCTCAACCCCCAAGCTATGACTGGCAGCGAAAGGAACAAGGCCGGGAGGTGGAACGTGCACCCTCTCAGGAATGGGACTCCTTCCTTAGCTTTGGGCTTTCTGGCGCTTTTTCCCTCTGACATTCCCCTAACCCAGTGACAGGCAAAATCTTGGGAGACATTCTCCACTTTAGCTACCTGCCCTGACCTAAAAGGTCAGCCTCTGCAGATACGACCCTGCTCCTCTCCAGCGGAGAACCCAGTGGTCATGTTTTTAAATCTCTGATTTCCCTAGGCAGGAGCAGGTCTTTATTTTCTATAGGCCAGGGCCCAGGTGACATGAGCCTCCACATGGTTATCACTGGGGGAGCTCGCAGTCTCACTCCGCAGAATGCCTTGCCATTTGTGATGCGTGTCAACAAGGGAACAAGGGCTGGGGTGTCAGTCAGGCCCTCCAGGGTGCCTGGGGTAAAGACTCGTCATGTTTCCAGGTCATGAGAATTGATGGCACTATGGACAGCCCGCCTTGCCTCAAGGTGACCCACAGGACGTTCGGCACACAGAACAGCAATGCCGACATGATCTACTGCCGGCTCAGCATGCCTGTCGAGTGCCACTCCTCCTTCAGCCACAGCCCCTGCCTGGACAGCGAAGCTTTCCAGAAGAGGTGAGGGCGAGGCTTCCAGCCCCCAGAGGTGCTCACTGTGTCTGCTGGGAAGTTGGCTTTCTGCTTGTTTTTTATGCTACTTCAGCAGAAGAAACTTGGGGCTAGGGTTGTCTCTGCTTCCAGTTAGATAAAGAAATGAGGGTGTGTGTGCGCCTGTGAGTTTGTGCCATGAGTAACACCAGTTGTGCTAATGGGCATACAGGTGCGCCTCTGTGTTTGTGCCATGCGTCACGCCAGTGGTGCTAAACACTCCCACGTGGTGGAAAAGTTTCTGCTCTGTTTATGCTGAGTCCATAGCTTCCTTGCTGCCCATGATTCCTGTGTTTTGGGAGTAAAAGGAATGTGAATGAGTGCATGAGAGGGTGTGATTATCATTGGTTCGGGTGTAATTAGAAGTTTCCGAGGCAGATGCTGCATTCTTTGCATGGGAGGGCATTATCCAACCCTGCAGCTGTGTAACTTATGAGTAATATGACTTCTTTCTTCAATAAGGAACATATCTATGCCTTGCTATCTTTCTCTCCTTTGGTGTCTCTTTTCGATCATTCACGTCTGCCATCTGGAGCCATCACGTTCAGGTTTCCTAGGGTTTCACGATCTACCAAGCTTTTAAATAAGCGCAGCTGCTTGAGAGACGAGCCTAACCGATTCAGAGGTCTTCCCAGCCCTGCTCTCAGCTCAGACTGGGCTGAGGCACAAGAGTGGGAAGTCACAGCCCTGCCTTATGGTAGCAGCTTACAAAAGAACAGGTGCCAAGACTGGTTACAGTCACTGGTGTTTAGACAACAGCCAGCTTCCTAAACTTGCCTTGATCACTAAAGGTAGATGCATTGCCTGTCAGAACTGTGGGATTCTCGCTACAGCTGAGTAACTAAAACATGGATTATCTTCCCCCCAGGAAACAGATGCAAGAAATACTCTCTCATACAACAACAGTAAGTAAATGTGCCCAATTATAGTTTTAATTATTTGATTCTTTGTTGTGCCTGGGAATATGCCCCTTACAGCAAAGATCTGTCTAGAGATCCCCTTTAATTGCCAATTACTCTGTCTTTTAATATCCTTCTTGAAGCTACCAGAACACATCTGTGGCATTTCTCTAATGGGAAGAAGACAAATAGTTATTCAGTGCAGAGCAGAAGCTCTACCTGGAGCTCCTAATTGGGTATCATTGTATACTTGTTGCCCATTGCCATCAGGGGCCCAGCGCTGCCTTTCTGATTGAAATGAGCACCAGTCCAGTAGAAGGGCTCTCAATTACATCCTTTTGTTTGCTCTTTTGTGCAAACTTCCCTGAGCCAGCTTCCCCTGTGTCTCTGTGTAGTGCTGGGAGTGATGTTGACAGCAATCAAATGAAGAGCCAGAGTAGGAAGCTAGTCCAGAAGACAGAGCCACTTTTGTTCCCCTTTCCATAGATTGAAGCAGTCAGAAGGCAGTACTTCCTAATTTCTTTCTTTCTCTCGTTCTTCTTTAGCACCTGACACCCCTCCCTCCCTCCAAAACAAAGTCTATGGACAAAATGTATATCAACCCTTCTATAAAGCTACCCTACAACCCTGAGCTCCTGGGGTAACCAACTCAGGAGTAAGCTCCCTACTGCAGGCCCACATTTAGGATGTGTAGGACACTGTGCTTGGCACATTGTGTCACCTGCATATTATTTTTATTTAATTCATTTAAAAGTGATTTAATTAGCAGCCCTGTGAGGCCAGGGTAATGAACAGAGAGGGCAAATGCCTTGTCTCAGCCCACATGATGAATACCTCGCCTTGCCAAGATTCAACACAGGTTTGTCCAGCTGACCCTTTTTTCTTCCATTCAAGTAAATTTGACAGACTACAAATAAGAGCTACTTCACTAAGAATAAATCTGCTCAGTTTCGTAAAGGACACGATGAGGCCATCACCTTCCTTCACACTGGAGCTATTGTTGTAACACGGTGATAACCTCAAGGATTGTGTGGCCCCTGCAAGAAACCCCTGCACTTGTCAGGCTGGCATGAGGTTGGGCGTGATGGCCACATAAAGCACATTTAGCCATAATGGGGCTTTTTCTTTTGCAGCTTCTTTCAATACTTTAAAAAAAAAAATCCTTGGCTCTGCCTGTAGATCTAGAAAATAACAGGAGTGCTCTGACCCTTGACTGTCTCTGTCAGAGGGTGAGGACTGTGTCCAGCTCTGCAGTCCAGGGCAGCCTGGTGCTGAGCACCCTGACCAGCTGCTGCCGATCCCCCCACGGCAGCTCCTGATCCCACTGTCAGCATCTTCTGGGTAAAGGGTGGTCAATTAAGCTCTTGCCTCTCCAGGTGCTAAAACAAAACAGAAAGGGAAAAATTAGGAAGCCCAAGTTCTCTAAACAGCTCTTCCAGGTGCAGAGTGGGGTCTGCCTCTACAGCAGTGTGTGCGTTTTCAGAAAAAGAGCCCTGTGTTGTTTCTGCCTCTCCAGCCCCAGCCCCTCCCCCACAGGGGCCACTGACCCCTCTGCCCTCTCTCCTTAGCAGTGCTACTACGCAGTCCGCATCTTTGCCGGCCAGGACCCCTCCTGCGTCTGGGTCGGATGGGTGACTCCGGACTATCACTTGTACAGTGAAAAGTTTGACCTGAATAAAAACTGCACGGTGACTGTCACCCTGGGGGATGAAAGAGGCCGGGTCCACGAGAGGTAAGGGGGCTCCCTCGAGGCAAGGCTGGCCTCACTCCCTCCCCTACCCGGCCCCCAGCCTCTCTTAAAGGGGGAAAACCCTTTGAAACCCTTAAGGAAAAGGGGACTAGGGGTCACCATGACGGTGAGAGAGAGTGCTAGTGGAAATAGAAGTGATTTCATCACGTGTATAAATCATGACCCAGGGGTGGTAAAGTTAGATAGACACTAGAAGTCTGTGGTCTTTCTCAGAGTTTTTTCTATGATATCTGGACAAAACCCAATTTCTACAACAACAGAATAAGACGAGAGAAAATCCCTGGGTGCATGAGAGAAGTTCAGAAGAAATGAAAAGATGGATCACATCATACATCAGGTTAAACTCGGAACTCTGAAGAATTTAAGAGACATGCAGAAATCATGAATAATGGCCTCTGAAAGGAATCAGAGCTCTTTGGGGAAAACATGTTTTAGGCACACCCACAATGGCCTGCTGGGACTCTTGCCAGAGAAGGAGTCCTTGGCCACACATGCCCTCCAGGTGACTCAGGAGACTGGGACTGTGGTTCCATTTGTTTCCCACCTCTGTGTAGTATAGGAGCATCTTTTCCCTACACAGCCATGTGTAAAGATGTAATAAGTGGTGTCTCAAGCTGGCCTTTATTCTCTACAAAGTTAAGACCATCTTGCAATAGTCAGTAGTCCTCAGAGAACACTGTCACCACAGACTCAAGGCCAGAGGTGAGTCACTGTCACTGTGCCATGAGGGACCATGTAGGCAGTGGTGGAGACCACCAGCTCTGCAAACAAACTGCCTGGGTTTCCAGGACTTCCTATGAGCATAACATGACCTTGAACCCGTCACATAACCTCGCTGGGCCTTGATCTCCTCATCTATGACATGAGAATAACAGTTTTGATCTCATAGAGCAGTAGTTCTCAACCATCCTAATGCCGGGACCCTTTAATACAGTTCCTGTGGGTCGCAACCCACAGGTTGGGAACTGCTATCATAGAGCATTGTAAGGATTAAATGAGTTGATTGATAGAAAAATGCTTAGGACAGCGCCTCAACTCAAGCACTCAATAAATATTAAATATTATCGTTATTACCATCATTGAGTAACTAGCATGTTATAAGAGTCAGGACAGATACCCCAACCAACACTAGATTTAGACTGGGAAGGAAAACTTCTAAAAGCAATTGACCAATCCAGGCTTTGTTCTTCAGCCATCAGATAAAAGGACAGAAATGTCTATGTCATTTGAATTGTTTTTTAAAATGTATTTTATTTTTACTTAAGCCTCTTCCCAGAAGAATCATTTGGATTTATTGCTCCGGTTTGCTGGTTCCGCCACACCAGAAAAATGACATGATTTATTTAAGCCTCAGTGACTACATTCATTATGAAATGAACTGACATGTGAGCACTTAGGATAAGACCCAGTACAGGGTAGTCACTCAATAATTCTTAGTTCTTTGTCCCACATAATAAGAAATAAATACAAAAATCAATTTTCAGATGTTTGGTGGCCTTGTTGAATTTGTGCCCTTTAAAATATGACCAGAGCTGGCCACTTCAGATTCCCATGGCTTTAATCCATTACTAATTGAATTCTTCATGAGTCATCTACATAGTTAGTACTTCAATCACTGAAAAGCAGTGCCAACCGGCTGCAGTTTAGCCTTTATGGTAATCTAACAATGCTATAACTCTTCGGAAGAGGCAGTTTGCAAGGGCCCCTGCCCGAGGGCACTCATGCTGAGTAAACAGCCCCTTGGTTGCCCCAGAGGAGAGAGTAGGAGATAAATGAATGCTTATAAAGGAGATTTCTGCTCTCCAAGGAAAGTGATAGATTTCTAGAGCGAGAAGGAACCTTGGACAATCCTAATGGAGCCCTTGGCTTTCCAAATCAGAACATAGACAGCAACTCTGAGAGGCTATAGCAGTGTTTTTCAAACTTCTCTTTCTCACAGCACATTTAAATTGTGTTGATCAAAAGAAAAGAATAAAAAAATAGATACTGACTATGCTTGGAACTTCTTTCAAAAATAATTTAACGACCTTTAAAAGTTTTCGCTGCACACCAGTTAAAAATCACTGGTCTACAGAGTCTGTTCCAGGATTCCTCCACCATAAGGAACTGTGCACACTCTCCCGGCCCCTGGCGTGGCTTCGTTCCACGCAGCTGAGACTCCAACAGGAAGCCAAGCTGAGTCACATCAGATTGACCTTGAGATGTTTAGAGAGGCTGCTCTTACGTGAGGTGGAGAGTCACACTCTAACTAGAGCACAATCATGCCATGTGACTTGAAGGGACCAGGCCCCGCCGATGATGTGAACCAGGATGAGCTTGACAGGAGACAGAATCAGCTACCTCTTGCCATGACCCATTGTGAAGGGCTCTGCAAATCACTTCTGCCACTGTGTGGCCTCTCCTCAGCCCACCCAGGGTGTAAAACCCTACACTTAGGGAATCAGGCTTTGGAGCCCCAAAGGCTTTGAGGTTATTATAGTTTGCTTTTAAGTGTAAATGCTCATGATTGAGTTCTATATTCTTGGTTTGGTTAACAGTCAGCTGAGACAAACACCTAGGTTGACCTGGGCAGGGCTGGGCAGTACCTAACAGATCAGGGAGGTGGCAGGGCATCAGAGACAGATGCTCCCTACTTTTAAGTCTTCCCAGGCTAGCCATCCTAAGGAATATGGGCCTATGTTTTCAAGGGTTTTACCACCTTTTGCCATGAATAGTGGACAAGATTTTTGTTTCTGCCTTTTATTCCAAATCCCTGTATAAATTTACCTAATGTAATCACCCTCAGTCTGTCTCTATTTTCCCATCTGTAAGGTGGGAGTATTACCATCCCCATTGTCTGTTTCGCCAGGGTGCATTGACCTAGAGTCAGGAAACAGTCATAGAAACTGTGCCCTTTGGAAGGAGGTAGTCTCAGAAATTGTCATATCCCTATACCAAGTAGCTCATGCCAGAGCAAATTGGGCCAAAGATGAATGAATTCATATAAGAAAAAAATTATTTGGGGCTTATGAGAAAGCTTCATTAGAAAGTTTCTGGGGCATTTTTATTCCTGCGTCTTGATCACAAGCTGTCCCAGTCCAGATTCTGAACCCCTTCCTCTCTGTCTGTGGCTCCTAGTGTGAAACGCAGCAACTGCTACATGGTCTGGGGTGGGGACATTGTGGCCAGTTCCCAAAGATCCAGTCGGAGCAACGTGGACCTGGAGATCGGTTGCCTTGTGGATCTGGCGATGGGCATGTTGTCCTTCTCGGCCAATGGGAAAGAACTTGGCACCTGCTACCAGGTAGGGGCGGCTTTGGGGCCGAGGCAGCCGTGTCCCAGGCCTTGTATTCAGGACTGTGGTCCCTGTTTTTCTCCACATTCAGCATCCCTGCCACACTGGGTTGAGCCGATAAGCCCACATGGTCCACATGTGGGTTAGGATAACAAATACATGAGAACAAGTGACTTAGTTTTGTACAGAGGGATAAAAGGGTGGAATCAGGTATTTTGGTTTTCAGATACGCTAGTCACCTTTGCAGAAGAAGAAAAGGCTTTTCCTTGGCATTCAGATGCGAAAGGTTATTCATTTATTTCTGTGCAGCCGTTATGTTACCTACAAGACACAAGATGCAAGGTTTAAAAGATAAGCAAGAATATGTCTCACTCTAAGAAAGTTCTATACTGAAAATAAAAACCTTTAAGAACAGATTGATTTGCCAGCGAGTAGTCTCTTTTCAGAAAAGATTATTCACATTCTATATGACTAATGTACAGGATCCTTGAAGAATGCGTTTATATAAATAATGTGTTTCCCTATTTCATGGTCTGTGAACTTGCAGGGAAAGCCATCAGGTATATTACAAATGTAGGTTTACCTGTCATGGACCACAAGAAGCCTGATCACCTTCATTCTAGACAGCCAGGTGAGCTTGGCCATATTGCATCTTCCTCCTAAAGTTTGGCCTTGAATGTTAGCCCTGTAAAAAACTTTGAGAAATACTTCACAAAGAAACCTGTCTACCCCAAGCATGTCTCACATTGTTTAACAAAAAGAAGCACTTTTATAACTTGAATAATTAGCGATATTCTGTGAACTTTGATTTCCTCAGAGAGGGTTGTGGGAAATGCTGTTAGGGGGTTAAATTTCTAAATATAAACCTTGACACTGCAAGGTAGAACGGAGAGTCATGTGTACGTACAGACAAGTGTTATATGAGTTCAGAGAAGGAAGAGCCCGCTCCCATCGAGAGTGGTCAGGAAAATGTTCATTAAGGACAAATCTTGATTTAAAAAATAATGAAAAGATTTTTGGGGGGAGAGAAAGAATATTCTAGGTTGAATAAATGGCCTTTGGGCATTATAGAGATAGGGAAGCCTGCAGTATGCCTGAGGATCAGTGAGCAGCATAGAACGGGGCTCTTATGCTTAGTGGTAAGAAAGTTATCTGGAATGATGGAGAGACATAGATGGAAACTGGGGAGTCATTGAAGGTTCCTGAGCTGGAGAGGGGAAGTCAGTGTTTTAAACATCCAACGGTCTTCCAGGGTTGTCAACTTGGCTAACAACAGCAGATTAAAAATATCCTGCTACCACGTAGGTGAATTAAACCCCTGAGTCCAGTTGTCTGAAGAGATGGGGGTGGAAGAGGGAGCAGACAGAGCAGGTGCCCCATGTCGGAAATGCTCATTGACCAAAACAGTTGGACCAGACACTTCCTGGGGGCTAAGAACAGCTGACTGGCACAGACCTCTGCAGCTACCCACCTCTGTTCTGCCTCCTTGCTCCTCTTGGGGACAGGGCAGCCATCAGCACCACTTGGCAAGCTGGGTGCAGCAGCTGGGGCCCAACCAGTCATTTCCAGACAGTGGCGTTTGCAAAGTCAGGCTTTGGAACAGAAAGGAAAGTATTCTTCTTCTAGTACTTTCTCAAGATTCCACCTCTCTGACCCCCCAAGTCCCCATAGAAGTGTTTTATATACATTCTGCCCTTCAGAATCCATTAGCTTTTTCCCATTAACTTTTTAAATGAATTTACTGAAGGGTCCTCCCTGAGCAGCAGAGAACTCTAACACATCTAATAACTTTTAAGACTAGATGGTCTTTGGAAGTCTAAAAAAAAAACTGATTAATTAAAAAAAAAAAAACTGCATTTGCCATAGCAGTGAGTTGCCTGCCTCAGGGAAGAGCCCGTGATGTTGAGGACATGTTATCAGAAAGAGAAGGACATTGTGGCGCTTTTGTCCCATCTTTCACATCATTCCCGGGTGACGTTGGGCTAGTCACTTGTCTTCTTTGAGCTGGGTGTTGGCACGTACCTCCTGGAATGCCTTTGCCACCTCAAAGACCTTGATTACTCTGCTCAGCAGTGCCAGGCCTCACTCCTGCCCTGAGGCAGGTTGCTGCAAATAGGGGAGTGTCAGTGCTCTGCCCAGGGGCCCCCAGGAAGCTCACAACCAGCCAGCCCCCTTCCATTCCAGGCCAGGCAGTAACAGGTTCAGCCATGCACCTAGCCCCAGCCGTGGGATCATTGATATTCTGCAGCAGTAGCCATTTTCATTTTTCAATTATCTGTAGAAGAACAGGCCAGCAATATTTATACTCTTTCCGTTCAGAAAGGACTAGTCACCAAAATAATGAGAGAAGGATTCTCTCTAACAATGTTGCTAGACCTCCCCATTAAATACCGCTATGCAATTTATGAACACTTTTTTCTGTCCCACTTAAAATAATTAGTGGAGAAATGAGAAATAAAATCTACATTTCAAGAGCTACTCCCCAGCGATTGCCACTCCAGCCAAACCACTCTGAGGACAGAGCTAGCTATGAGATTCGGATTTACAAGAGGGGTTAGCTTTCAATTCAGGCCAGTTCCTGTGCCCTGACCTTCACACATGATTAGAAATAGAATGTCTATTACTGCAGGAACAAACTAGATCAGCCAGGGGTCAAAGGTAGTTTAAATGCAAAAGAGGAAAGGTCAGTTGCACATCACAGCAGCCCCACATCCAGCACGAGGTGCAGGTGCGTGCTGTGAGAACGTAAGCTCCCTGGGGGCGCAGGCTTCTCTCACGTTCAGTTCTCCCCTGCTCTCCTGTGCAGAGCCATGCCCAGCACCCGGGGAGTGCTCACTAAGCACATACTGACTATTCCCAAGGGACAGTCACTGAGTACCACGGATGTGCAGTCTACTCACAAATTCTACCTAAATTCTACCAACTGAAGCCATTTGAAGCAAAGGCAGACATTAAGAAATTCTTGCAACTCTTCCCCACCTACAAGTGAGGAATGGTGGTTGGACATTCTCCTAAGGTGACCCCAGTAAGTCATCCAACGGTATGCTCTCCTGCCCTAGAACCTGTGTCTTGTTTTTAGCAAACAGAATATGGCAAAGGTGAAGGGTCTGTCATTGTCTTGATTAGGTGGCATGATATTAAACTCCATCTCAGCAGACAGGCAAGAAAGATGCTCCAGATGGTCTTGGAGAAGCAAAGCTGCTATGTTGTGAGAGGACCACGTGATGAGCAATTAGGGGGGTGGGGCTGGAGCTGCCCCTGGCTGCAGCCGGCATGAAAACAGGGCATTTATTCTACAAATAGAAGCAACTGGATTCTGCCAACAAGCCCAGGAGCATGGAAGATGGTGCTTAGCCCCAGAAAAGAATGCAGCCAGGCTGACCCCATACCTGCAGGCCAGCCTTACGAGACCCTGCTGAACTGTGCCCAGACTCCTGACCCATAGAAACTGTCAGATAATGAATGTATGTTATTTTAAGTCACTCAGTTTCTGATCGTTTTTCATGGGGCAATAGAAAATGAATACAGGGAGTTTTCCTTTTGTGAGAGTATGTTATAGGTGTCCCTTAAAAAATGAACCTCCTTTGCATTTAGATATAAGATTTATAAAAACACATTTTATGGCCACGACTTAGGAGATTTCATATTTAGTGCTATCCTTTTCTTACGATGAAGCAGGCCAGATTGTTTAAACCCCAGACTTTCTCCCAGTCCACGGTAATTCTAGTGAGCAACAATGGGCTCATATTTTAGGTAAAACATTTGGTTTATAGCAGATGTTTCAAGTGATAATATGGATGATATGAAGACATAGATGCCAGTAAAACTAAAACTAAAACTCAACCAGGGCTTTTGCCCTCCTCAGGACATTTGGCCATGTCAAGCTTGTTGTTTGTGGAGACTGAGGTGGGGGCAGAGACCGCTGCTGCCGTGTGGTGGGCAGGGGGCAGGGATGCTGTCCTGCAGTGCAGGGAGACACCCACAGCAAAAAGCTCCAAGCCCCATCTGCCGGGAGTGCCCGATTGAAAAACACTGCCACGGGATCATTCTGTACTTGCTTGACCAGCACTGATTTGCCCTTAGAAATAATCCTGAATCATCCCCAGTTGTCATCACCCAATTGGCAGGTGATGGCAGAGCTGCCCCTCAGAGGGTAGTTCCAGAGCAAACCCAGCACAGAGCCCAGTGACCAACAGCAGGCATTGCCTTCAATGACAAGTTAGCTCCCCTCCTGTGACCATCCTCGGAGTGCTGGAGAAGACTCCTGGCTCTATGTACCTAAGGGATAGAATGAAAGGACCTGAGATTGTTCAGCCCCAGTTGGCAGAGTGTTTACCATGAGGAGTCATGACCATCTCCACCGGGTCACCAGGTCTGCAAGAATTTCTGAGCACTGGAGAGTGACCAGCCAGCTAGCTGTCCTCTTTCAGCTGAGGTTAGAATGAGAGTGTTGACTAAAACACCCAATGGCTTGGCAAGTAGTGATGGTACAGCCCTTGGCAAACTTCTTGATTTGTTTTGGTTTCCAGGTGGAGCCCAATACCAAAGTATTCCCAGCAGTCTTCCTGCAACCTACCAGTACTTCTTTGTTTCAGTTTGAACTTGGGAAGCTGAAGGTATTTATCTGCCCTCAACTAATGGCCATGACATGAGAGGGCAGCACTGACCATGAGGGGAAAAATTCTCAGGCTTTGGAAGACAAGAGAAGCCCTCTGGTCTCATATGTGCCCCCCATAGACCCCTACACTTGCCTGTGAAATTCAGAGGTCCCTCCCAACATACATTCTTATCTTCCCCTTCTCCTACCCTTTTTGGGTGCTAAAAGAATCAATCAGTTCTCACATAACCCATTATTCAAAATCCTAATCATGCTGGCAAAGCCCTTAGTGGTGTCCTCGATACATTTGTCTCTCTTTAATAAATTCTAACCTTGTTGGTTACCATGGACTTGGGTGCACTACCCAGCCACTGAGAATTCAGCATGACACGTGTGTTTTCCCCTCCAATGCCTCCCACCTCGCCCCAGAATGCCATGCCCCTGTCGGCGGCCATATTCAAGAGTGAAGAGAAGAACCCCATCCCGCAGTGTCCACCTCGGCTGGACGTGCAGACCATCCAGCCCGTGCTCTGGAGCCGCATGCCCAACAGCTTCCTGAAGGTGGAGACGGAGCGGGTGAGCGAGCGCCACGGCTGGGTGGTGCAGTGCCTGGAGCCCCTGCAGATGATGGCGCTGCACATCCCCGAGGAGAACAGGTATCCCAGGGGTCCACCGAGGAGGGGCAGGCCTGGGAGCAGGGCCCAGCCAGCCCAGAAGGGAACTGGCAGTGTTCTCACTGGACCCTGCTCAGTCCCAAGGTGACTGCTGATTTTCCCCATTGCCTTAGTTTCTGTTCTTCCTGTTCCCACTCTCATTATTCACTAAGAAGCAGCAGGAAAGGTATGACAGGGTGCCCGCCACCAGGCCTCTGCTTAGTTCCTGGTGCCTCAGATCAGGGAAGATTTCCATGCCTTTAATCCAAAACCAAGTGACCCTGAAATATAGATTGTATATGAAGAGAAGGGGAAGGATGAGGCACGTCTAACTTGACTCAGAGAACCCAGAACTGGGCTCCTGGTCTCCCTTTGTTTGGAGGTCCTCTTAAATGATGGCCTGGGTTCAATCCCAGTGCTCCCACTTTCTGGCCTTGGGTAAGTCATTCGAGTACCCTGAGCATCAGTCTCCTCATCTGTACCAAAAGGGCTGGGGGGACTGAGATGCTAAAGATAAAATCTAGTAGTACAGTTTCTGTACATAGTAAGAATTCAGTAACTTTAACTGTGGTTATCACTTGATCTCTTTGACTAAAAATGCAGGTAATGAGAACTGAGTGGAGGTGTGATACCTGCATAGTGGCCAGTGAGGAGTTCTGTCGGGTCCCAGTAGTACCAGGACAGGGGAGTGCAGGGAAGGAGCAGAAAAGACCAGAAGCTCAGATGAGTAAGTCAGTTTCAGCAGCTCCTCAGAGCCACGGCAAGGAGTGAAACAAAACGGGCAGTCTAAGCAGAGATCAGAACCCAAGGGCTAGCCGTTCGCAGACAGACGGCCCTCCCAAGTCAGGGGGTGTACTTGGATCAGGCCAACTGGTTTCAGGATGGGAACTGTTTCCTCTCTGGCCCAGAGTGCAGGTGTGTGTGTTTCAGGGGAGGGAACACACCGTGGGTGATGGTAGGTCAGAGATTGCAGAGATGATGTTGATGGTGGTCTGATGGGGCTCCAGCTACAACTGCGGGGCTTTTCCTCCAAGAAATGAAGGATCCTATAAAGGAGATGAGTCACCACTGCCATGGACCTGGATGCTTCTCTCTTCAAGGGTTTTCTGTTTTCCCCTGATAAAGACTTTCATATTTAGTAAGCCAGTGTCTTTAGTCTTGCAGGCCTCTGAGAGCCTTGTAGTTAGATGTGGTGGATTACCGGGAACTGGGGTATGGACCAGGGCTGAGAGAGGATTGGTAATTAAGAGAAAGTGTGGCAGAGACACCGACATCCTTCTGCCCCCAGGGCTGGGTGACGTTGCTGGGCTCTGGCACGTTCTTCTCCCCATGGTGTGGTTGGTTGCCTGTCCTTCCTCAGGTGTGTGGACATCCTGGAGCTCTGTGAGCAGCAGGACCTGATGCAGTTCCATTACCACACGCTGAGACTCTACAGCGCCTTGTGTGCCCTGGGGAACAACCGAGTGGCCTACGCCCTGTGCAGCCACGTGGATCTCTCCCAGCTCTTCTACGCCATTGACAACAAGTACCTTCCTGGTCTCCTCCGATCTGGTTTCTTTGACCTGCTCATCAGCATCCACCTGGCCAATGCTAAGGAGAGGAAGCTGATGATGAAGAATGAGTACATCATCCCCATTACCAGGACCACCCGGAACATCTGCCTGTACCCAGACCAGTCCAAGAGGCACGGGCTGCCCGGGGTGGGCCTGAGAACATGCCTCAAGCCAGAGTTCCAGTTCTCCACCCCTTGCTTTGTGGCAACCAGTGATGAGCACCAAAAGCAGAGCCCTGAGATCCCCCTGGAGAACCTCAGGACTAAGGCGCTGAGCATGCTGACAGAGGCGGTGCAGTGCAGCGGGGCCCACATCCGGGACCCCGTCGGGGGGTCCGTGGAGTTCCAGTTTGTGCCTGTGCTGAAACTCATCGGCACCCTGCTAGTCATGGGGGTGTTTGATGATGATGACGTTCGGCAGATCCTCCTCCTCATAGATCCCTCTGTGTTCGGAGAGCAGGGCGGGGAGATGTTGGAGGAGGGGGTAGAAAAGGAGGAAGTGACCCAGGTGGAGGAGAAGGCAGTGGAGGCTGGGGAGAAGGCCAGCAAGGAGGCTCCCGTCAGAGGCTTGCTGCAAACCCGCTTACCAGAGTCCGTCAAACTGCAGGTAACTCCAGGCAGCAAAGATCGTGCCCTGGGAAAGGCTGAGAGGGAGAGAGTGCAGCCCAATGTGAGGCTGGGACTGTGACACTGGCCTCTCTACCTGCTGCTGAAAGAACGCAGCAGAGGAGCTGGGAGAGGGCCAGGTGGGGGGTGCTTGTTTCTGGCATAGAATGCACTCCCTTAATCTTCCCTTGCCAAAGACACATGCTTTACAATTGTTTTTCTGGTACCAGTGGTGGATTTGCCCTGATCTCGCCGCTTTCCCTTTGGAATACAAGGGCTCATTTATGTCTGAAGAGGGCAAGGAGCCTCTGGCTGTGGGATAAAATAAAGGGGCCAGCTCGTAGGGATGTAGCACCCCTCACCTGCTCCCATCAGGGGCTGGCTCTGACCACCCAGCTGATGTGTTTGAGGAGCAGACACATCATCACCATCTGAGCTAAGGAGGACTGGCACGCTTTCAGAGGTATCGCCTAGAAACTTGGCTAAAACCTGAGCTTTTCAGATGGGAGTTAGCATCAGTGGTGTGCTAAGGATGGGAACTTTTGTCTTCTGGACCATGAGAAAAGAGAAATGAAAATGAATAGATTAGAACAGTCTGTCCCAGTGGAGTGTGATCCTGGCTCAGCCATCCCCAGATTTCTATTCCTGCTCCTCAGCCATTTGCTGGCTGTGTGACCTTGCCAACTCAGTAGCTGATTTAGAGGTAATTAGAAAACAACCTGAGTGTGCAATGCATCTAGATTTTCATGCTTTTCCTCAAATTTTAGCAGATGTTTTACCCCTATTATTTTATTTTTAAAAAAATAAGCCTTGCTTTTTACAGAGGTTTCTTAGTAATTCACCTTTGTTTTCCTATTTCATTGGTTTATGTCATTTTAATTAAATGCTGTGATTAGAACCACAGCACAACAGACATCTACTTTGGGTCCTGGTTCACCTGGCAGGAGAAGGTGTGCACAGCTGCTGGAGTATCTTGCTAAGTGAGAGCGCTCCATGCCTCCGATGTCTGTACTCAGCAGGACTGGAGAGCATCCTTTCATCACATGAGGGGCTTAAGGGAAGACAGGTTAATAGAAGTTCTGCTTTTAAAAAATATCAGGACCACACTGAGAATTAAAGCACATCAAGTGATTGGCAAAGTGTCTGGCAAAGAGCGCTTGGTGTTAGGCCTATTGTCGTTAGTGTAAGTTGTAATAGTGATGAGATTGGCGATAATAATAGTAGAAAGAACAGATCACAGAAAAACAGGGCAGATCAACAAAGAAACAATGAATGATGAGAAGGGAGATATTTCTATTTTTTTATCTTCGAGAAGCAGAAGATGTTAAAAAGGGAGGCTGTGCTTGCAGGCATGTCTTGGTGCTGATTTTTGTTCTGAGCTTCCTGGGAAAACAGTTTCTTAAACATGCTGTTCTCTCTCTGCACAGGCAGATTTATTCTGTCCTTGGCGGGCTCAGTTTTTCGTTTGTCCTTTGGCCTTAAGAGTAAAGAGTTGATGCCTTGATTCAGGCTGACTTAGATTCAAGGAATGACTCTATGGTCACTGTGTGACACTGGACAAGTTACTTTAATTACCTAAGTCTCAATGTTACCATCTGTAAAATGGGTATGCCAGCAGCCTCACCTGTGTGCCTGAGCAGTTGTTGTATACATATACCTTTTGTTGCAGATGTGTGAGCTCCTCAGCTATCTGTGCGACTGTGAGCTACAGCACCGAGTAGAGGCCATCGTGGCGTTTGGTGACATTTTTGTCTCCAAGCTGCAGGCAAATCAGAAGTTCCGCTATAATGAGCTCATGCAGGCCCTGAACATGTCTGCAGCCCTGACTGCTCGGAAGACCAGGGAGTTCCGCTCACCCCCGCAGGAACAGGTGAGAGTCCCTTCCTGAGCTTCCCTCCATTTCCTACAGAAGACCTACAGAGCAGGGCACTGGAATCCTTCCTGAAACCTGGGGCAGCCTTAAGAGGTGTGGAAGCTGAAAAGTTCCTCTACAGCACCAGGAGACAGGCCTAACCCTGTGCTAAGGATAGCTGAGGAATATATGCCAATTATCTTGGGTGGGAAAATAACTATTTCTGAACTACACATGGGGCTTCCTCCTTCCTCCACCCTCCCCTACCAATACCTCCATTATGCACTTGTCACTTCAGCAAGGGTCTACCACTCAGAAGGATTTCTGCCAACCTCCAGAAGTCACTGGCTGTCTATCAGAAACCGACAGAATATGGACCTTCTGCCCCAACTTAGGAGAGCTGGTGCAGGAGCTTCCTCATCTAATACGCTGAAACGCCCAGCCCAGTGGCTGCAGCTCTCTCGCAAAGCCTTCTCAGCCCACAAAGCCTGGCCGAGAGGCCTCAGGGAGGAAGCCCTTCTGGGTTTGTTGTATTTATTCTTTGCAGTACGACACCTTGCGGTCAGCCTTACCCAGGTGGGAAGGCTACTTTGAGAAGAGTCAAAGTTCTGGTGAGAGACTTCTAAGTAAGGAATGGACATCTTGTAGAATAATAGTTGTCATTTTCCCCACTTCTTAGCAGCTCCATTAGACCCTGCCTGCTGGTTAGCCACTGTTTCCTAAGCATTCAAAAGAGAGGACAGATCTTTCAGTGAAGAAATTAGTTTTTTCTCTGAAACGAGATCTTTGGATCTTATATACAGTAGAAGCTCTCTAAGTTGACCACCCAAGTGACTATAACAAATTGGTAAATGTATAGCGGTGGTCAACATAAGAAACTAAGTCCGCATATAGGTGTTGCATGTCTGGGCTATGAAAATTAGGTCAATTTGGCCCGGCGCCTATGGCTCAACCGGCTAAGGTGCCAGCCACGTACACCTAAGCTGGCGGGTTCAAATCCAGCCCAGGCCCGCCAAACTGATGGCTACAACCAAAAAAAAAAAAAGGGCCGGGCGTTGTGGTGGGTGCCTGTAGTCCCAGCTACCTGGGAGGCGGAGGCAAGAGATTCACTTGAGCCCAGGAATTGGAGGTTGCTGTGAGCTGTGATGCCATGGCACTCTATCCAGGGTGATAGCTTGAGGTTCTGTCTCAAAAAAAAAAAAAAAGGAAGAAAATTAGGTCAATTTGAAGAAGTGGTCCACATAGGTGGCCATCTGTGGAGGTTCTACTGTATATTTAACAAACAGCCTGTCTGTAAAGGTGGTCAGTATAATTACCACCATTTTGTATTAGTGACACAACTATACAACTTTATCCAGTTACTTTCCTCACCTACTTTATAGAACATAGATATTTATAGTGGTTTAAAAATGGACCACGTATCTCTCTGTTTAAAACATTTTGTAATAATAGAGGCCTTTTCTAAAGACCAGGCAAAGCTCATCTTCCCTTCATTAGATGCGAAATGAGAAAGCCCTTCAAGTCGACTGGACTAGATCACCTGCACCATGCCAAACGCACAAGTGTGGTGTTTCCCCCAAGAAGTCCTCTCAAAGGCTTTATAAATGTTGTCAAGCTTGCTTTTTCAACTGCCATTGGATCTGAATGTCCCCCTTTCACTGGGCAAATGGCAGCCTCTTCCTACGCATCCATGAGTACTGGGAAGGCAGAACGAGGTGGTGAGGACAACATGGCTGCTGGCTCCCCTCAGGGGGCTCCCACTCTGGCGCCCTGTTGCTCACCGTGTGACCTTGGCCCTTATGACCTCTCTGTGTCTCAGATTTTTCAGCTGTGTAACATAAATGCATTACATCTTCCAGGGTTCTTGCAAGGATCCCAGGAGAATTTTTGCTTAGCACAATGCCTGCACAGAATAAGTGTTCCATACATACTAAGCAAGCTACTGTTAGTTTTAGTGTCGGAGGTATTTGCAATTGCCTCATACTATGCTCTGTGAGCTTCCAGCAGTGACCCAGGGAGTGGAGCTCCCGTGTGTCCTCAGGGTGAAACACCGTCTGTGTGGGTGTAGCACTTGGTCCTGACTCCTGCAAGGACGAGGTTGGCTCCTACCCTTCCTTTTCCCTGTATGCTTCCACGGCTTCCCTTCTCCCATCACCAGGGCCTGCCGTCCCCTCCTTCCCTAGGACTTTAAACAATCCTCTGAGCAGTCGTTTCAGACTCATTTCAGAGGTCTATAACTCAAGAAATTCTTCCCTCATGTATTTTACTGGAGATTTTTGAGTAGGCATCAGAGTCATCTGAAGGGCTTAATAAAACACAGACTGCCTTATCCTACCCCTAGGATTTCTAATTCAGTAAGTCTAGGGAGAGGCCCAAGCATTTCCACCTTTAGCAGATTTTCAGGTAATGCTGATGCTGCTTGTCTAGGAATAAGATGAAAGAAAGGATACTAACTGCTATGAAACTCAGCTGTCCTAGATGCCACCCCTCCCAGAGTATTCACTTCTAAAAGACACCCACCCATGCAAAAGAAATAATTTTAAATGATCAAAGGATATGGAGGATTAAATCAGTTCAGAGGATAGCAATGCAGAATCATTTGGAAAATAAGATACATGAGAATTATGTTTATTTATTTAATTTTTTTTGAGATAGAGTCTCACTCTTTCACCCTGAGTAGAGTGCTCTGGCATTATCATAGCTCACAGCAACCTCAGTCTCTTGGGCTCAAGAGATCCTCTTACTCAGCCTCCCAAGTAACTGGGACTACAGGCACCCACCAAAGCACCCACTACTTTTTTTTTTTTCTCTTTTTGGTAGAGATGGGGTCTTGTTCTTATTCAGGCTGGTTTCAAACTCGTGAACTCAAGCAATCCACCCACCTCAGCCTCCCAGAGTGCTGGGATTCAGGCACAAGCCACTGTGCCCACCCAAGAATTAGAATTTTAAAACAGCGATGTCTTTCTACAACATTTGAAGAAAAAACAGAGATATCTAGCCTTATAGCCAGAGAGTATTCAAGATGAAAAAAACATTTGGGGATATAGCTAAATACAAAAGGAGGCAGAACTAAGATTAATCCCGCAACAACGTAGGCAAGATGGTCTGCTGCCCTTTCACTTATAAGAGAAGTTCATTCAAGAGCAAGACCACCCCAGAAAATTTAGCTCATCGTAGCTTTCAGCTTTATGCCCTGCAGGCAAATAGGCTCCTGCATCTGAGTACTCTGCCAAAAAAAGTCTTTTGGCAAAGAAATGAGTTTTCTGACTCTGAAACCAGATCTTCCGATCTTATTTTTATTGAATCAGCAACCTATCCTTATATGTTACTGATATAATTACCATAATTTAACATACTAGAACAGCCACGGAAATGACTTTTGCAACCTGTTACACATATGGAATATGTGTTCCATACATACTAAGTGTCCTACTTCCCTGAAATGGGTTTGCAGGACAAGCTTTCAGCAAGGTTCTTCCTAACAATATTAAATACGGTTCATGGTTTACTAAGAGATTGTAAATTTTTCCAACTTAGAAATCCTGAACAGACAGAGTTTGGGTTATCCTGGCTGAGGCAGCAAAATGGAAGTGGTTATCTCTAATTATTTCTACAATCTCTCCAGATGCTCACTGAACTGAGATCGTGGTCCTGTGGCAAGAATTCAGAGATCCAGGAAACTGGGTGGGAAATGAGAGACAGCTTTAATTCCACTAATCTCTGATTGCATTACTTTTCATTTTTAATGTAGGCAGCAATACAAATACCTGACTTTCTCGCCCATAGAAATCTCATGGCTTTCTGTATCACATTACAGTGGTTATGGTATCTAGAGATATCATTTACATTCATCACTATTTCAAGATCACAGTAGATATGACAGCTGCCACTATGGTTTTTTTTTTACTCTAACAAGTTAATAAAGAAGTTCATATGTTACTGTATCACAAATCTGGTTTTCATAATTTTGACAACTATATTCCAATATAATTGGTTCTCTTCAGATTCCTGTGTATTTCATTTTATGTATTTAAAATATTTCTTATTACTACAATAGGGACTTTACCTAACAAATGCAAGCATTATAACCTAATAATTTGTACACTCATGTTAATCTGAAATTTAAAAAAAAGATAAAAGAAAAAAAAGGAAATACTTTTATGTATTTAAAATGTTAATCTGGGTGCAACCCCCGAGGTTTCACCACAGTGTCAGAGGTTCCATTCACAAAAACTGTTAAGACTCTCTGAGACAAAACCATGAAAGAAAAGAATGATAGATTGACTGTGAAACATAAAAAAATAACAAAAACAAAACAAAAACCCTGTAGACAAAATTAAAAGCAAAACTAAAAACTGGGAGATATGATATTTGGCATATTTATTCCAAAGAGTTAAAAATCCAGAGGTGTACGAAACACTCAAAGACTGTTTTGGTTTGTTTTTTTTTTTTTTTTGCGGTTTTTGGCCAGGGCTGGGTTTGAACCTACCATCTCTGGCATATGGGGTCAGTGCCCTACTCCTTTGAGCCACAGGTACCGCCCTGTTTTGGGTTTTTTTTTTTTTAAAAAGACAATTGCCTAGAGGTATACAAAGCACTCAAGGACTAGTTCTTTAAAAGACAATTACCCAAAAATACACTACTGGGACTTGATCAAACTAAAAAGCTTCTGCACTGCTAAGAACACTGTAAGTGTAGCAGGCAGACAGCCCTCAGAATGGGAGAAAATATTTGCAAGTTATGCCTCAGACAAAGGTTTAATAACAAAAATACACAGAGAACTTAAGCGTATTGGCAAGAAAAGGGTAAGTGATCCCATCTCAGGGTGGGAAAAGGACTTGAAGAGAAAATTCTCTAAAGACGACAGGCGCACGGCCTACAGACACATGAAGAAATGCTCATCATCCTTAATGATCAGAGAAATGCAAATCAAAACTACTTTGAGATATCATCTAACCCCAGTAAGATTAGCCCACATAACAAAATCCCAATACCAGAGATGTTGGCGTGGATGTGGAGAAAGAGGAACACTTCTACACTGTTGGTGGGAATGCAAACTAGTACATTCCTTTTGGAAAGATATTTGGAGAATACCACCTTTATTTTTGAGGTTGCTTTGTTCTTTGGTTTCTCTTGCCTGCTTTCTAGGATTATTTAAACTTATTTTAAAATTTCATTAAAATTTTTATCTTGATCTTTAGAAAGCTTATTTATAATTTTAAGGTATTCCTGCAGAGACTATAACTTAACTTTTAAATTCTCATCTGTAGTTAATACTGTATCAATTCACATAAAATATAGAAATGTTACACTCCTGTCATTCAATATATGATCACATTCCAAAAGGCAATGTTAGAATTTTCCCTTAAGTCCATTATATAGTTTAAAAAAAAAAGGATAAAAAAAAAGATAGGCTTTTGTGTTCATCTGCATATCTGTTATTTCTGACATCCTTTATTAGTGTTAGATTGACCGAACTAACTCCATCTCAAAAGTCATTCAGTGAGACTCTGTTACAGGTGGATGTAACTCAGATAAGAGAGAAACATATTGCAGTCTTATCTAGTCCAATTACAGACTGGCCCAATTACTGACCCACCCAAGAGAATTATGCTCACACTCTGATATGAAAAACCTGCCAGCAGAGTCTGATAATGAGATAACATCTTTGATGTCCTGATAAGAACAGGAGTTTGTTGGTCCTTGATAGAAACTAGCTCATCAGTTCCCCTTTAGCCAGCTATATAAGAGCCATCCCCTCACTAAACCCCTGCTAAGGTCTTTTAGATCTTAACCCACTTGCACCCAAGTGTCAAAATAAACAATGCCACCTTTGTTACACTTGGTCTCCAGTGTTCTGATCTGCTCCTTTCTTCAATTTTTCCCTATCAATTCTGAAGATTCATGTTTCCATCTCCAGTTCTTTCCCTCCAGGCAATAGAAGTTGCTTTAGGACATCCTATAGCATAGATATACTGGCAACACATTATCTTAATTTTTTTTCACCTGCAATGTATTTATGTCACCTTGATTCTTAAAGTTAATTTTTGTTGGCTGTAGAACTTTGGATTAACATTTTTTTTTCTTTTGGTAATTTAATATTGTTGTTCTACTACCTTCTGTCCTCAATGGCTTTGATGGAAATCAGCCATTAGATTGTTTTTCATTCTTATACAATGCTTTGGGGATTTTTTGTTTTTTGTTAGTTCTAAATTTTGTTGGTTTTTACTACTGTTAAATTTAGCTGTTTTATTCTGGCTTTTGACAGTTTCATTATTTTGCATAAGTATAAGCCACTTAGTGTTAATTTTCTTTGATATTTATTGAGTATCATTTACCTGTATATTTATTCTCCCAACAATTTTTGAAAATCCTAAAAATCCTAAACTATTTCTTCTTCAAATATTTGTTCTGCTCTACTCAGTTTTTCTCTTCTTCCTTTCTCTTGCTCCAATCACACACCATTATGAATGTCTGGCAGTACCTAACAAGTCTCAAGTGCAAGTTCATGTTTTTCAGGCATTTTGCTTTCTGTTCTTCATCTCATACAACTTATTTTATTATATCTTCAACTATACTTAATGTTTCCTTTATTAACACCATTTGGACATTAAGTTCCAGTGGCTTTTTTCCCAATTTCAGACAATATTTTGATTTATCTCCTGAAATTTCCTTTCTATTATTCTTTCATTGTGTATATGTTTTATTATACATCATTTAGTATAGATTTTAAAAAGGTACATTAAAATCCTTGTGATTCTTTTCAGTATCTAATTTATCTGAGGGTTAAACTTTGTTGGTTTTCGTTTCTGGAGAATATAGTTTTCCTAGTTCTTTGTCTATTTTGGTTTAAATACTAGATGTTATGAATGTTAAGCGGCAGACATTATGATTTGTGTTATTTTTCTCCTATAATTATAGTTTCTTCTGGTCTTTTTCTTTCTTTTTTTTTTGTCTAGAAATTATATTGGCTAGATCCTGGTCTACATTCAGGTTTTCTATCTGTAGCTGTTTCTTTGCATCTATTTCCAAGCCCATTATTCCCAGATATAGAAATTCCATGTGATAGACTATTTTTAAAACTGTAAAAGTATTTCTGGTATAAGTAAATATCTCTTTAATTATAGTCTCTTCCAGGTTTGATCTGTTTTTTATTGTCATTATATACATAATAAATATAGTCATAATATAATATAAAGAATCAAATGTCCAAGCATCCCATGGTCAAGTCACACTAATAAAACTAACCACATTAAAAGTGCTAAAATAAAAAGGCAAAAGGAAAATCCTCAGATCACATCACCATGTACTTCATCAGATCCTGATGTTACTAGCCAGTTACCTTTTCTCCAGATTTTAAAGTCATCTTCCATTTGATTTATATATAATTTACAGGGTTTGTAGTTGCATTTTGTAGAAGCAGAGACACATTCATCTACTCCATTTTGTGTCCTTTCATATGAACTTCACTATTAGTTTGTCTTGTGAAAAAAACAGATTGTGATTTTGACTGAAATCACATTAAATATCAATTTCAATAGTTTTACTCTTATGATCCCCTAATACTTTCTGATTTGCTTCATAAGTCTATTGTACATACAAGGTCTGACAATCAAGTTCAAGAACTTGTCCTAGAAAAAGTGCTACATTTTGAAAAGCTTCATTGCTGAGCATCACTGCAGTCACCTTTGAAGTACTCCCCTTGGGAAGCTATGGATTGGCACTGGAGCCTAGTCCACACTGAAAAGCAATTTTGGAACTCTTTTTCTGGAATGGTAATATTATCATATTACCATATCAATTGATATCCTGAATGTCCTCAAAATCTCTCCCTTTCAATATTTCCTTTATCTTCAAATAAAGGAAAGCCATTGAAGGCCAGATCAGATAAGTAGTTATTTGTTTACTAGATAAAAACTCCCTCACAGAGAGTGTACTAAGAGTTGGTGCACTGTCATAATGCAAGGGCCATGAGTTTTTGGATAAGATTTTCAGTTACAATTTTTCTGTTTCTCTATTGATGATTACTTGGTTTGCTATGCCAATGATTTTGACGCACAGTTGCACAAATTTTAGTAATGTTTTTATTGGTTAGTCTCATTACTGGCTGCTGTGACTTCTCTTCATTAGTAATGGTTTCTCTCTCCTCAGAAAAATGTTTAATCCATTTGTACACTGCTGTTTTCTTCATAGCATAATCTCCATAAACTCCTGATTTCAGTTCCATTCATGCCAAGTTTAACAAGAAATGATGTTTGTTGCTCTAATTAAAGCTCCAACATTCTCTTTGATGGCACACAAAAACACACAAAAATAATGAATGCCACTCAGCAAGATATTGTCATGTATTGACAAAAACACAGCTGTGCAACTCTTATATATCAAGGTTATGAAACATTACCAAGTTGTTTGTACAGTGCCGCCAACGTAAGCACACAGTGGAAAGTTAATGGACTTAATTGTCAGACCTCATGTTTTGTCAGATATATTTCTTCATATTTTTACCTATTTTTCTATTAGAATCTCATCCATATTTTTAATTGATTATTGCTGATATGTAGAAACTTTTTTTTTTTTGAGACAGAGCCTCAAGCTGTCACCCTGAATAGAGTGCTGTGGCATTACAGCTCATAGCAACCTCCAATTCCTGGGCTCACACGAGTCTCCTGCCTCCACCTCCCAAGTAGCTGGGACTATAGGCGACTGCCACAACTCCTGGCCATTTTTTGTTGCAACTGTCATTGTTGTCTGGTGGGCATGGGCTGGATTCAAACCCACCAGCTCAGGTGTACATGGCTGGCACCTTAGCCCGTTGAACCACGGGCACCAAGACAGATATGTAGAAACTCTGATTTTAATACATGTATCTCATATCTTGAAAATTTATTAAACGTATTAATTTCAATAATTTACTTGTAAATTCTCACGGAGTCTACATGTACATTATTGTATAATCCTCAAATATAAGCAGTTTTGTCTCTTTTCATTTTCTTTTATTTCTCTCTCTTATTGGATTTTCTAAGATACCTGGTGTTATATGGACTTGAAGATATCTTTGTCTTATTCTTGATTTAAAAGGACATTCATTTTTTTTACTACTGTGTCATGAAAATCTTTCACTAATTATAGCATACCACTTTTCCATATATACCACATAATGTATGGCATTATATTACAAAAATCCATAAAATTAAAAATCTCTTTAAGGAAAACGATATAAATATATACTTTGCAATGTAAGGGAGATCATATAGAGGGCGTACATTATAAAAACATTCCACTACTTTAAAGAATGATAAAAAAAATTGATTTTAATTCTAATGTGACTTGCTTTTGAAATTAGTGGTCATTTTTAATCTTTCTATATTTAATGGGCAGTTTTTGTCAGATACAAGGTATCAGTAACTCAGTTGATGGTAAATCCATCTTAGTCATCTATTTGTACTTCTATGTATATAGACTATACATCCTTATTTAGATTAATCATGTTTATATCTTATACAGCTATAATTTAATTTTGTTGCAAATGTCTTTTTCTTAATAGGATGAAATATAAACATGTTTTATATTCAAATCTTCAAGCCAACTTAACCCAGATATCAGCTGGGGTCATCTTGACCTTAAGATCAAGGTAGGAATAATTCAAACACATATTTTTAATGTTTGAGAACTTCAAAAGTATTCTGTTAATCTCTGGTGTTAAAGTATGGTTCATTTCCTTCATCTGTATTTGATATTATATTCTACTACCTAGTCCCAATTAGTATGAATCTTAGTGTTTATGCCTGATTTGATAAGAAGATTCATTATATCAAGAATTCAGATCACTTCAAATTTCATGCTAACCTCCACTGACTTGCAGACTAAATAATTATTTCTGTATTTTTTTTCTATTCCACTGTTGCAGAGTTGTTGCATCTATAACTAGCCCCTTCTCTGTCTTAGCACCTGCTCTTCTTCATATTTTAAAGCAATATTTAAAAACATCAAAGATGTCTTCATTTTTCTCATATAAAAATGTATCCCTTACAGACTGGGTATGGTGTCTCACACCTGTAATCCTAGCACTTTGGGAGTCTAGGAATTCAAGACTACCCAGAGCAATAGCAAGATCCTATCTCTAAAAAACAGAAAAATCAGCCAGGCATGCACCTGTATTCCCAGCTATTTTGGAGGCTAAGGCAGGAGGATGACTTGAGTTTTAGGTTGTAGTGACCTATTATGATGCCACTGCACTCTACCCAGGGTGACATAGTGAGAGCCCATTCCCCCCCCCAAAAAAAAACCAGTATCACTTTGTACTAACAAATTAATAATTGCTCCCAAATACTAGAGGATATTTATAAATTTTTTACACCTACATCATCTACCATTTCTCTTTATGTATGAACACAGTTTTATAGTGATCTCATGGTCACAGTTTTATAGTTGTTCAGTACTAACATAATTAAAGCTTTTTAACTTCCATGAAACTTTATTGTCTAAAAGAATACAACTCATTAGAACCACACTGTAAATCATATTTTCAGAGCATTTACTTAGAGAAGAACATGGCAGAAAATCAATAGTGCATGCAGCCTGGTGTCTTTCCATATATTGATTCACAGGTAATTTGTCTGCAATTATTGTTTAAATACAATTCACTCTTTGCTGATAGGATACAATTATCACCACTGAATACATAGTTCATACTCCCACAAAAGTGGTTTAAACTGAAACCCAAATTCATTGACGTTTTGTCTTGGCATACTAAAGAGTGATTTAACACAAATAGAACACAACATTGACTTTGGCATTGCAGTTACCTGTGTCGAGCTCTACAATTCATCTGAGATTTTTCTTCCAAATATTTATCAATATGAGATTGGGTTAATTTTGTCTGTGCCAAGAATGGAAGGTTGATGGCATGAAAACCATAACTTAGATAGTTTCTATGCATTATCCTGTTTGTTCGTGGGATTACTCTAACAACATTGTGAAGTATGATTTCCTTTAAACATTTTACCTACTTTGTTTAAAAGGGATTAAAGTGGAATTCCAAACCAATCCAAAGATCCTTTCTTCCAATATTACTGTTCCCAAATGATCCCACATGGGATAGAGGTGCTCACTCATTCTGCTACATTCCCTATCTTTAAACTGGAAGCAATAATCAGATGTAATTATCAGAAACCCTGACTTTGTGATTTCACCCAAGGGGGAATGGCCTAGAGTCAGTGCTTCTAATTATTCTGGGTGGCCCAGAAATGGCCAAGCTGATTTATATATGACTGTGCTTGGTTCTGTCCCAAAAGCCCCAGAGGAAACGCCTGAAGCAGAAGCTGAATCTCCCTATCAACTGGCTCTCAGCCTTGTCAACAGTCAATCAAATAAAAGGCTGAGTGGAGAAGAGAGATATTTTTTTTCCCCTCTTTTCCATTTTTGGTCCAGTCTTAAATCATTCTACATTAATTTGAAAATTCCATAGGCATACTTGCATGTCCTCATTAAAAGACAAAAATTAAAGATGAAGTGGCAGAGTAATCACTAAACCAACTACAGAGGAAATGCCCACAGGAATAACAGACTCAGTCCAGATTTTAAGCAGCTTGGTCTGGAAAATTCAAAATGTGAGTTCCTTTAAGAAACTTATATCAAAAGAATGTTTAGTCACACATACGACATAGCCCATGCTGTTGTGATCAATTGAAATTATTCTTCCTATTTTGGGCTTTTCAAACTGTTTGCTGCAGAATTCTTCTCTTTGACAATCTTGTGAGGGAATCAATTTACAAAGGAGTAAAGTGAAAGAAACTTAAGTTCCTTTGCCTTTCGCTGGGTGGAAAATATTAAAATAGAACCCTCCCTGTTTTCTGCCTCTATGCCAAACCCCCCTTTACACATACACACATACCTTTCTCCAAGGCATTTCACAGAATCTGACTTTTAAAACAACTCTTTGTCAATTTAAACACAGTGCAAAGTCTAGAACCGTATAATATAAATTATATTTTTGCCCCCCAAAGTCGCATCCCTTTTCTTTATTTTTAAAGACATCAATTATTTCCACATAAAAGCAGGCAGAAAATGAAAAAAAATGCTTTTATTCCACAGTATTATAAGTCCCAAATCTTTATTTGAAACCAACCATAAACAATCTGGGCAAAAATCAAAAGAGAAATGTCTATATTCAATGAATATTTGCAAGATTTCTTAAGACCCTCTGTGATTAGATGTCTGGTTTTGATACAAAGAAAAATACCTCCTGAAAGCTGATGTTCTGCAGAGAACATTTAAATGGTGAATAAGACAAGGAAGTTGAGAAAGAGAAATAAGAAATTTATAATGCCTGACTCATTTAGAAAGAGAGAACGTGACAGGAGTCTTACTTTTCACTGTGGAGATGTGATTTACTGTCTAAAGCTAGATTTTTAAGAGAAAATAGTATAGAAACAATTTACCCTCACGTTTTTTCACCTCTATAGCCTTCTCTTAAATTTTTTCCTTGGTAAATGTATCCATCCTCCACTCCACAGCAGAGAGATGCTGAATATTTAACCCGTTTAATAAGATGATCTTCCGATACTTGCATTTGTCATCTTTGTAAGATAATGAAAAGCTACCTTTCCTGAAAAAGAGTGACACCTGTGAAATTGAGCCTGGCAGAATAAAAAAAATTTTTTTTTCAAGTTAGAAAGCAATCACAAATCTAGAGAGTATCCAAAGAGGGTAAAGTTTGGGGAAAAGTGTGCAATTTTGTCTTTGGGTTTATATTCAGGTCTTGGATTTTCAATTTTAGGCAAAAGAAAGCCAACACACTGAAAGGTGGCATTTCTCTTTTTGTACTTAATAAAAAGGAGATTCCGATATCATCAACAAGTAACATTAAAATAAAGGCTGAGAAATAGTGCTTGAAAATACCTGCTAACGGTGGGGGGGTATAAAAATTCTAATGGATTTTACAGACCACTCTGAAATCTACTTCAAATGTGTGCTCAGCCATACCCAAACACACAATTCTGCTGGGAAGACCTGGAGGGGCTTAATGTTTTGTGTACATGAAGGAGTTTAAGAACTTTCCAAGACACTGTGTGCATTACAGCACTAATTGTTAAAGGAACTTTAAGAAATGAAAGATCCAAAGGAATAATGAACATCTGAGAAGGCTTTCTGGAGAAGGGCTCTAAAATAACTACCTAAATGAGAAAATAAGTAGAATTTCAATCTGCAAAAGTTAAGGGTAAGAAAAGAATGCAATCTAGATGGGCAAATGTCCCAATAGGAATAAATTCCTATCATCTATTTAGAGGCAGAAATTGGACAGGATGGAGAATAACAGACAAGTCTTACTCGAGTTTGTGGGGAGAGATTAAATTTGATAAGTATGAAGGATTATGGAAAGGACTAAATATTAGGGTAAGTAGTTTAAATATTTTATACATAATAATAAAAATGACAAAAAAAACACAGAACAGATAGTGTTAAACACTTAACTAGCATTATCTCATATAATCCAAATAACTTCAAGTGAGAAGGTAAGACGGTAACAATATTATCCCCATTTTACAGCTGAGGAAATGGAGGCTTAAAAAAGTTTACTGGGATGATTAAAATCAAAAGAGACACTATTTATAAAATCTAAGACTAGAAACCAAGCTTGTGATTCCAAAACCCATGCTTTTACCTAATATATTTAATTGCTTCATTAATTTTATATAATACATATGCTTCATCTCTAAAAATATTTCAAAAGAAGTAAAAGTTGTTTCATTGATTATAATCATAAATGTACATGAAATAAGAAAGATATTTTCTAATGTTGAATAGAGATGTGAAAGGGTAAAAGAAACTGATAGAATCGTTAAATAATTCTCCAGTGCTACAAGCAAGGAACAGCTCATGACTGCCACAGAATTTAAGTAGCCGGGTCATGGAGTTGGAATCTTATCTAGTAGTAATGAGGGAATTATTGAAATGTCATCAGCTAGTGACATAACCAGATGAGTGTTTTGAAAACATATTCTGGTTGTAGTGAAGACAATTATTTGCTCAATATAATGGGGACACCAATTAGCTAGCTATGAGACTTCAAGCATGAGGTAATATTGGTCTGAATTAGAAAACAGAAATAATAGGCCTTTATGATTAAGTTGAGATGATATCATGTGGCATTAAAAATGGAGGAATGGTCCTTCAACCTTCAGAGTCAGGAATTTCAAAAGCATAGGCAGAAATGATCAGTGTGGGACTTGTTTCAAGTGTTTTGTGTAGTATTCAAGTGGAAATGTCTAATGGCTGGAGATATTAATCTGAGACTAAGAAGTGAGATCTGTCTTGGATTAAAGTATCTGATTAGTTAAAGCTATGGAAACGAAAATCACCCAGGATGAGTATGTGGAGTAAGAAAGAAAGGGGCATTAAGACAGAATCCTGAAAAACACTAGGCTTTCAACAATAAAGAGAAAACTTTAGAAAAGGATGAGAAGGGTGTATGGAGTAGTTGAAACTGTAGGAAGAGAATTTATTCTAAGGTAGGAAACATACCCGCCAGGGCCAAATTTTAATGAGAATTCCAGTCAGAGGAAGGAAGGAAGTGACTACTGCATCAGCAACTTAAGATATCACTAGTTATGCATCCTAAAAAGATTAGAGGACAAATTATTATGAGAGAGATTAATGAAAAACAGTAACACAAGTAGAGTCAGTGTACATAAATTAGTGTTTTCTAGAAACCAGTGCTGATACCTAATCAAAAGAAAATCTCATAAAACTATACAAAAATTATTTGTTAAATGAAGCTAAATCATTACACTAGGAAATTGTTTTTCTAAAATTTGTTAAGCTAAAAATATATTTTTTAAAAAATAAAATATTAATAGAAAATAGGAATAGTTTTCAAATATTATTTCTAGTTAAATCTATATGATTATCAGGCTAGCACCAAATCTCCAACCTACTGTTGCTGCTAACTCTCAACTTTGATTCTAAAGGGGTGACTGTCCAAAAGAATGTCTCCGCAGATCCTAATGCAAAGAGAGAAGATAGACTAAAGAGTGATGATATTTGTCTGGCAAAGGCATTCGGTTCATTTTAAGTTTAAAGTACAGCTCTGAAGGGTCAGTAAAGAGGTATTTGCACTTCATCTTTGGCAGTTTCATTACATTGTCAATTATTATCGTGCAATGTCCTAATGCAAGTTTCATCACGCATTCAAATTAGAGAGAAGAATCATTTAGCCACCACAACAAATTGTGCCCAGCAGGCTTCATTTCAGGAATTTCTGTGGTGTCAAGTAGTCAGTCCTTCAGTTTTAATTTCTAGATATATGAGATGCAAATTGCATGATCTTTTCTCCTCTGATAGTCAAAGCAAATGACTCCAATTACATTCTAACACACCCTTAACTGGGAGGTAAATAACATTATCAGCTTGGGAGGTGGTAGGATGAATCACAAAGAAAAGATTAATTATCTTGTAAAGGTATTGTATTATCTTAATTGTTCACATCACTCAAACTTTTCTAATTAGAAAAGTAAACACCAGCCAAGGCATGTTTTGCCCTTGCACAATGAAACAAAAGCCTCAACATTTGCATGAATTATACCTTTTCAAATATTTAAGCTTGATAAGGCCAACCATCAGTTTATACCTGCTTTCCTGTCAGCAGACCTCTCAAAGGTCAATGGTAGATCTTTTATAAAGGCAAACAAAAATAAAACAAAACAACCCCCCTCCCAAAGTCTGCTATTATACAAATACTTCAATGTATGGATGGCAAAGCAAGCCTACCAATCCACTTTCTGATCGCCCACTATTGTGTGGTTTCCAAAAGTCAAGATGCTTTTCTTTATCGAATCTATTCCATGCGTACTTTTGGCCCAATAGCTTACTTGAAAACCCACTGGAGATTATACGAAATCCCTCAGTTTTCTTCCTGTAAGCAGCAGCTGTCTTTTCTTGTACCAAGCAATTCCCATTCTTCCTTCCTGATTAAAGCTTTTTCTCTAGAAAATTAGTTCTACTAAACAATCAGCATTGGATCCTGACTCCCAAACCTCTATTTAACTTGACAGAAGTTCATTAAACTCTCCCATGAGTTCAGTCCCACCATAAACCATGTCCTATATGAGCACTAGAGACACATAAAATTACTTTATAACTATGAATTTTTTTATGAAACACATAGCACATATTAGGTACTCAGAAGTGTTGCTTCCTTTGGAAACACTTTCTCTGTGGTAGTCACTGACCTTCATTCTGAAGCAGTGTGGGCTAGTCTTTGAAGAACAAAGGCATTGGAACCATAAGGATCTGCAATTGAATCTGTCTATAAGACTTGTTCTATAATCTTGAATAGGACATTTCACCTATCTGAGACTCTTTCCTTATCTATAAAATGAGATAAAAATAGTTCCAACCTGTTAAAGTGTTTTTAAGGGGCTAAATGGTACCTTGTATGTTAGACACTTCGCTCAGTGCCAGGCACATAATAAGTACTCCATAGTTGTCCACTGTATTATATTGTATAACTATAATCTATAACCTCTTTACTAAAACTCAGTTTGAAAGCTGTTTCTGAGGTCAGAAACAGAAGCAAAAAATTCTTGTCACTTAAAAAGGTCATATGAACTTGCTCACATACCAAATGCTTCTCTGGGGCCTAATTCTAATGTTTCTCTCATTCTTACATTTTCAAAGTGGGATATTTTCAGAGGTCTGATGGACTGTAACACATGGCTTCCATTGCTGGTTTACCAACTCACTGATCTACAGCATTTCAGTTAAAATCATTCTCTTTTTGACAGGAAGACTCGAGGAAGATGATGATCTTAAATGCCAGGAGGATTTTCCATGTGCGCACAGGGGAAAAACACAGCATGTATCTGTGCACGGTGCATAAAGCAGATTTTGAGGGTGTGAAACACCACTTATGTGTTCAGTTAACAGACCCTTGGGCTTGAGGACATTGCACTATGGACAGGAAGAGAGGTTAATTTATCTGGAGCTGGATTCGTGAAACCAATTCTTCAGTCTCATTTCCATTTACATTACTGGCACATCGTTAACAGTGAAAGCTGTTGAATGAGATCACAGCTGACATGTAAGGTTTTATGGGTATGATCACTTTGTATTCTCCAGCCAGTTGCCTGGAACTGAAGAGAAAAAACAAACAAACAAAAAAAGTAGACTCCCTTTTGCCCTGCAAATTTATTTCTCCATTGTGGCCAAGAATTTCTTTCTTGAATTTCAATCACTTTTTCTTTAATGTCCCATGCAGTAATGTACCTCAATTGTCTCTCCTACACTTTCCTTACTGTCAGAGCTGGGACACTAGGTCAGTCCCTGGCCATGGCCCATGAAGTTTCCAGCATGCAGACTGCTATACAAGCTTCTTGCTTGGGGTATGCTCCCCATAGGTCAAGGAGCCCCTTGTCTCAGTCAGGAGGAGCCAGTTATCTCAGTCAAGTCAGAGGTGCCGGAGTGCCTCAAAGGTGCAACAGTCAATCTTAGTAGGAGCCTAGTAAGAGCCTCGACTAGCTTCTCCCATCGCTATTTACACCACAGGTGTGGACACTACCAAGCAATGATGTATGTTCTTTCATGCTCTTTAATGAGAGACCAATCCCTTCCCCATTCCTTTATTACCAAGGTGTTTCTTTTCAGGTGTCTCCTACACCCGATATATGGTAAAAATTAATTTGACTCCTTCAGAAACTAAGCATTGTCTCTGAAGGCCTTTGTTTATTTCCAGCCATTAGTTCATGGTTAACTTTAAAAATAAGGTCTGACATATATGAAGTCGATTCTACTAAAACAATCATTGTAACCCTAAATGATTCACCTAACTGTTCTAATCTTTATCATGATGTCAACTTTACTGATGGATAAACTAATCTATATGCTGTAGGATTGATTTGAGAACTAAACAAAATCCTTAGTGTTGATTCCTTAGCCAGTGTACCTGAGAAGGGTGAGCACAGCCCTTTGATGTGATGCCAGGGGGAAGGGTCTAAAGGACTCACATTGCTTGAAATATTCCAACAGAAAAAGAAAGAAAACAAGTCAAACTTTTCCCACTTTTCAGTTTCTGCTTCTTAATGTTTCTTCCTAAGCCCCAGTCAAAGAGTTGACTGGGTAAGGTAACTTAGGAAAAATTTTGCAATGATTTAATACCACTGACTTCAACCAGCATAGTGGAAAAATAGAAATCAATCAGTACCAGGAATATTCCTCCTATATTTAAGCTCATGTTAATTACTTGTATAAGTCCTAGTTTCCTTCATGACTTCATTCTTATCCTGTTTTCCAAAATCTTTTCCAAACCTTTCCTACAGGTAGAAAAACATCCCAAATTAATTATCACATAATGTTAGTACTATGAGATAGTATCCTATTCTTAGGCCAACCGAAAGTGGATGGACTTAGCTTAGCTATAAAAGGAGTGCCTAGTCCTTCTTAATACATTTCCTATTGTGTTCTTGGATGTACTTACTCTTATAGTTGAAATAATTCAAATCATGCCAAAGTAACATCTCTATTTTCTTCATGTTTGTCATCATCCCCTCCTGGGGAATGAGAGGCTGACACAATTTCTTCCAAAATTATCATATCAACCTCTTCAGACACTATCATGCTTCTCTCTCACTCTTGGGTGATAGAGACTCCTCATATTGGAAGTTCTCATCTAACATTTAGCACAATGTTCAGACTACTAATATACTTCAAATAAAGGGTAGATGATATTAGGTTACCATTCTCTTTCAGACACTATCCAAGGTGCCAATGATATTAAAGTGAATGCAGTTCTTATGTAGAGTGCTTAGTTCCCTTTAAAGTTTGTTTAAATCACATCTCTGTTATTAACAATGATATTTACCTGAAAAATCTATCTTTTCTTTCCTAATCTCTTTCAAATACAATGTCAAGCATATCACAATTCCTGGTTAATGCTGTTGGATGATGCTTGTAACCAATGAACTGAGCTCCAGTGGTGAAACTTTCTAAGAACTTCACCCAATACTCCCCTTATTAACCCACAGGATGTTACTTATTATTTTCAAGACAAAGAAATACCATGCAATGTAAACTGTCAATCTAGAAAGTCTACAGAGCTAAAAGAAGAAGGTGCCTAAATGGACAGTCATATTCCTGTCAACAGGCCAACCTGTACTGCACATTTCCCTATGAGCATAGCTGTAGCTCAAAATAAATACTTGAGTGTAGCATGCTTAATAGAACGTAGTCCAAAAAAGCAAATGTGACTCATTTTGCCAGGTTAAAATTTCCTTGAGAGGACAGAGTCAGGTCTGTCTTATTCATTACTTCTACTCCATTGTCTTACACAATGCCTGACACAAATCTATGCTCAATAGATATATATTGAAAGAATAAATACATTCCTCCTACCAACTTACAACCTGGGAGAAAAATACGTGTGTAGCAAGGAAATTTAAGAGCAATAGGAAATTCATTTGCAAAACTAAGAAAAGGCTATTCTAAACACAATAGAAAAACATAAGGGTAAATGCAAAATAAGAATAAATTTATACTGTAGCCCACCCATAAATCTATATTTGTTGTTTGTCTCCAATTGATGATAATTATTTCTCAAGTTTAGAGGTATTACCTAATGAAGAGAAAACTGAAATGCTGACTTTGTAAGATTTCAAAAAGTTGGGGAAGTTACCCTGCTTTGGTTGTATAAGTTAATGAAATTTCATTCACCAACCCTTCATTCAAATGTCACTTTCCTGATTGCTTTTGTTATGTGCCATTGAGTCATGGAGATTTCACAGCTGACTAATGTGGTGGCAAGGTAATAAATCATAACCACCAAGTAACATCGAAGAAATTGCAAATGATAGACAGCATTTCAGAGGACTTCCTGTGGGAAACCAGATTTTTATTTTCACATTACCAACTTCTAACTAGAATATGCTTGACAATGGAAGTTGTCAAAAAAGATAAAAAGTTATTGCTTTAGCTCATTCCTATTCAGGTACAGAGAGAAGATTTGTTAAAAATACAAAGAGTAACTCCTTTGTTGTTATAACAAATTAAAACTGAGGTTGAAAAGTATAAATTTGAAGAGAAAGCAAAAATAGTAAGTTCTGGTCTTTGATGTGGAAACTAATTATTGCCATTTTTTAGGTAGATTCACATATTTCCTCAGCAACGTGGAAAGGAAAGGAAATGAAGTAGAAACTTTCTTTCCATGAATAAAGTTATACTTTATAAATTATGACTTTGGATGCTATAATACTACAATATTACTGACTAATGATAGCTTCTTCATCTGGGCCTTCTAAATTATGTTTGGTTAGTATTGTTAAAATTACCCTGCTATTTAAATGAAAAATGGCATCTCCTTTTAAGTATAATTAATCATGATTGCATAAAATTCCAAAATTTGATTAGCTGATAACTTTTATAGCATAAATGAACTTAAGCACATGTAGCATCAAAAGGACAATGTAATTTCAAGAGGAACACACATGTAGATATATATGCCTTCATAATTCCCCTATTCTCATATAATTTCAGTGATCTAGGCTACAGTATATTTCAAAACAATAAAAATTTCAGCTAATCATTGATTTGTTTATTAGCTTTTTCCAAAAATGTTTTTGTATTGTTTCTAACAAAGTTTTAAAAGTGTGAAGGGATGTGTTTGTTTCCCAGAAATTACATACATTGAAGTATTTCATCTTTTTTTTCCTTTGTGGTTTTTGGCTGGGGCTGGGTTTGAACCCGCCACTTCCTGCATATGGGGCTGGCACCTTACTCCTTTGAGCCACAGGCGCCGCCCTGAAGTATTTCATCTTTAAAAACAAAAGGCAGGAAAAGTCAAACTAGGGAGCTTCTGATATAAATGATTCATATGTTTTCAAAATCTGCCAAACTCACAAAAGGGGGGAAAGGGAAACTATTTACCATCTGTGAATATCTAAATAAACTACTTGAGGGGATGTCAAAAAGATGGAACACTAGAAGCAGTATGCACATGCTGCTTACAAGGACAGGATAGAAAATTAAAAGTAGATCCCCAACTACAGTTGGGCCTTATTGGAGAGAGCATTATAAATCATTAGGTAAGCGACAGGAGACACTCAGAGTGAAGAAGCTAAGGTGATGATCCATTCAGCATTTGGGATAGTACCTGGAGGAAGAAACTACATGTAGAGAAGAGAACCCCAGGACTCGTGCCATCCCTGTGGACACTGCCCTGAGCTGTGAGGCATCTCTATCACCTCCAGACTGATCAAGGAGCTGCTTAGGGACTGTGTAGCCACACTGCACCAGAGAGCATCCACTTTTGGGACCTAGTGATTTCTGTTCCTGGTTATTGCAACCAATGGCATTCTGAGCAGGTCCACCACATATTTATCTGAGCTGAGAGAACAGGGCTCAGAAGAAACCAGCAAAAGAACTCTGGCAACATAAAAAAAAAAAAAATTGATCCTCCCTCCACCCAAAGTTTCCAATAGATCTATGAGCAATGGACCCCAAACAAAAGAAAATTGTCAAAATGTTAGGAATGTAATTCAGAATATGGATTAGAAATACCATAAATGGGACTAAGGAGAAAGTTAAAAAACAATTCAAAAAAGCAAAAAAAAAAAAAAAAAAGTCAAAGACATCAATATAAAAAAAGAAAATGCCATCAAACATATAGAAAATATAAGAATGATACAACAGAACTTAAAGAAATTAAAGATTTATTTAGGGAATTCCATCATGCAGTAGGAAGCTTTAATAACAACCTATAGTAAGGAGAAGAAATAATCTAAAAGCTTAAAGACACAGCTCTTGAGCTAAGCAACCCAGTTAAAATGCAGAAAAAAATAAAAAAGAATAAACACTCAGAGAAATACAGGACTATATAATGTGAGACAGTGTAAATTATAGGTATTTCTGAGAGAGAAGGAGAAAAAGAAAAAATCACAGAAAATCAATTTAAAGGAATTATTTATTAAGGACAACTTTCCTATAAGTTCAGAAGATTGATACATATAGATAAAAGATGGTCATCAAATATGGAGAAAATTCATAGCAAAAAGGACATTTCCAAGACACATAGACATCAGCCTAGCCAGAGCCAAAACGAAAAAGAAAATTCTGCAAGTTACAAGAAAAAAGAAATGGCCAACGTACTAAGGAAAATCCATCAGGCTAAAGCAAAATTCTCAGTAGGTACCATACAAACCAGAAGGGATTAAGGCCTCATGTATAGTCTTCTTAAACAGAACAACTACAAGACAAGAAATTTTTATCCTGAAAAACTAAGTTTCATAAATGTTGGAGAAATAAAGACTTTTGCAGATAAGAAAACATTAAGGAAATTTGTCACCACTAAACATGCCCTACAAGAAATGTTCAAAAATGCCTTATACATGGAACAGCACAATAGATACTCAAGATTGTAATAACATGCAAAAGCTAAATCTCATAGCTCATATAAATCTATAGTACAAGGAGGAAAACAAAGCAGTAAGGTATACCCAACATGATGAATAGAAGACCATCCCACATATCTATTCTATCACTCAGCATGAATAAATGCTCCATGGAAGAGACATAGGCTGACTAAATGGATGAAAAAAACACAACTCAAATGTCTGCTGTCTCCAAGAAACATATTTAAATGACAGTGATGCACACAAGCTCGATGAGAAAGGATGAGAAAAAATATTCCATCCAAAAGAGAGTAAGTTCCTATTCCTATTCCTATATCAGATAAAATTCACTTTAAATTAACAGTGGTAAAGAAAGACACAGATGGTATTATGCAGTGATAAAGCGAGTGATTCAAGAAGACAAAATAATCTTAAATATCTATGTACCTAACATAGAAGCTCCTGTATTGATAAAGCAAATCCTACTGTATCTAAGCAAAGAGAAACAGCAGCATCATAATTGCCAGGGACTTCACCACCCCCGTGACAGAGCTAGCCAGATCATTGAAGCCATAAATAAATTTTAAAAGACTAGAATTAAATGAGACTCTAAAACAAATGGACCAAATGACTTTTATAGATCATTTTATCCCCAAACTACTGAATATGTATTATTCTCATCAGCACATGAGATATTCTCCAAACATATCCCAACAAATTAAAAGAAGAAAAATTAAATCATATCATGCATCTTCTCATATCAGAGGGGAATAAAACTAGAAATCAATTACAAGAGAAACTCTCAAATCTAAAAAATGTCATGGAAATTAAACAACTTGCTGCTGAAAGATCTTTAGGTAGATGACAAAATTAAGATGGGAATCAAAAGATTCTCATGCAACAAAGGAGAACAAAGCTTTAATAATCTGTGGGATGTAGCCAATAGAAAACTAAGGAAAAGGTTTATAATTCAAACTCTACATTAGAAAGACAGAAAGATCACAAATTAACAACCTAATATCACATCTAAAGGAACTTTAAAAATAAATAAATAAATAAAACAAAAAAAACCCAAGGCCAGCAGAAGAAGAGAAATATCTAAGGTCAGAGCAGAACTAAATAAAATAGAAACCAAAAGAAAAAAAATACAAAGGATCAACAAAACAAAAATTCAGTTCTTTGGAAAGATAAAGAAAATTGATACACCACCAGCCACATTAACCAGAAATAGAAGAGAAAGGACACCAATAAACTCAATCAGAAATAAAAAAGGAGACATTACAGCAAATACCAGAGAAATACAAAAGATCATCCATGAATACTACAAAAACCTTGTGCACACAGTCGAAAACATAAAGGAGATGAATAAATTCCTGGAAACATAACCCTCCAAACCTGAAAAAAGAAATAGAAATCAAGAACAAACTTATAACTAATAGCAAAATTGAAGCAGTAATTAAAAATCTTCCAACAACAACAACAGAAAACCCCACACCAGATGGATTCGCAGCCAAATTCTAACAGACTTACAAAGAGGAATTAATACCTATCTGGCAGAAATTATTCCATAACATGGAAAAGGGGGAAATCCTTCCTAACTCATTCTTTAAAGCCAGTGTCAACTTGATGCCAAAGTCAAGAACAGACACAATGATAAAAGAAAACTATAAACCAATATTCCTTGTGAACATGAAATTCTCAAAAAATATATGTACCAGCAAATCATATCCAATAGCATATTGAAAAGATAATTCACTATGATCAAATGGGTTTCATTCCAGAAATGCAAAGATAGTTCAATGTATGCAAATCAATAAACATGATTCACCACATAAACAAGCAAAAACAAAGACCATATGAATATTTCAACAATTGAAGAAAATGCATTTGATAAAATCCATCACCCTTTCATAATAAAAACCCCAAACAAATTAGGCATAGAAGGAACACACCTCAAAATTAGATGACAAATCCACAGCCAATATCAAGGATGAGGAAAAGTTGAAGACATTCCTTCTAAGAACTAGAATAGACTAGGATGCCCACTGTCATCACATCTATTCAATACGGTACTGGAAGACCTAGACAGAGCAATTGGGCAAGAGAGAGAAATAAAAGGTATCCAAAGCAGGAAAGAGAAAGCTAAATTATTTGTTTTCTGATGATATGATCTTATATCTAGAAAACCCTAAAATTCCACAATATACTCCTAGAATTGATAAATTCAGCAAAGTCTTAGTTTAAAAAATTATTGTGCAGAAATCAGTGGCATGTCTGTTTAATAGTCAAACTGAGAGTCAAATTAAGAACTCAATATAATTTACCATAGCTATAAAAAATATTACCTAAGAATAAACTTAACCAAGTAGATAAAAGATCTCTATAAGGAAAACTATAAAACATTGATGAAAGAAATCATAGATGATACATGTACAAATAGAAAAACATTGTATGCTTATAGATTAGAAGTATCAATATTGTTAAAATGACCATACTGCCCAAAGCAATCTACAGATCAATGAAATCCCCACCAGAACACCAATATAATACTCAACAGAGCCAGAAAAAGTAATTCTAAGCTTCATTTGGAACCAAAAAAGTGCCCCATTAGCATAGCAATCTTAAGCAAAAAGAACAAATCTAGAGGCATCACATTTCCTAAGTTCAAATTATTCTGCAAAAATTATGACACTAATGTAAAAATAGAGACTTAGACCAATGGAGCAGAATAGAGAAACAAGAAAATGAATGACAGAGCTCTGATCATCTGACCTTCAACAAAGCAGGCAACAACACACACTGGGGAAAAGAATCCTTATTCAATAAATGGTGTTGGGACAATTAGATAACCACATGCAGAAGAATGAAATATAAGCCCTATCTTTTACCATATACAACACTAAACGTAGCTGGATGAAAGACTTAAACATAGGCCATGAAGTCATAAAAAATTCTAGAAGAAAACATTAAAAAACCTTACCACATTGGAGTATGAGGCAAAGTATTTATGAGTAAGTGACCCTAATGGCAAAAACAGTGCAAACAACAACAATATTAAATGGAGCTTAGTTAAATTAAAAATCTTATGCACAAGAAAGGAAATAACCAAAAGAGTAAATAGACAACCGATGGGATTGGAGAAAATATTCACAAATT
The DNA here is from genome assembly GCA_963573935.1 of Arctocebus calabarensis. Taxonomy (NCBI): domain Eukaryota; kingdom Metazoa; phylum Chordata; class Mammalia; order Primates; family Lorisidae; genus Arctocebus; species Arctocebus calabarensis. The sequence goes on along the minus strand of CAUYON010065900.1, from coordinate 2,776 downwards.
ATACATCTGACCAAAAGCTAATATCCAGAATGAACAAAGAACTCAAATAAACCAGCAGTTAAAAGACAGAATACCCTATTACAAAGTACATGGAAGACATGAACAGAGGTTTTTAAAAAGAAGGTGTACAAATGACCAACAAACATGAAAAAATGCTCAACCTGACAAATTAGAGAAATGCAAATTCAAACCACAATGGCATATTACCATAGTCCTGTTAGAATGCCCATTATTAAAAAGTCTATAATCCATGGACACTTACATGAACAAAGAGGAAAAGTAATGTTTACATACTGTTGGTGATGCTGAACATTAGTACAACCTGTATGGAAAACAGTATATTGATTTCTTAAAGAAATAAATGTAGACATACTCTTCAATACAGAAATTCCACTACTGGATATCTACCCAAAGGAAGACATTTTATTAAAAAGACACCTATACTCAAATGCTTATCAAAGCACAATTTATAATTGCAAAGATGTAGAACCAACTTCAGTGCCATCAATTCATTAGTTGATAAAGAAAATGTAGTGTGTATGTATACCAAGGAGTACTACTCAGCCATAAAAATGAAATAATGTCCTTCACATAAACTTGGATGCAACTGGCCGTGATTATCCTAAGCAAAGTAGCTCAGGAATGGAAAAACAAACATCAAATTTTTTCTCTAATAAGTGGGAGTTAAATGTGGCACACATAAGAGAGATATGGGTCCAAAGAGATATGGAGGGCATTGGAAACCAAGAAGGCTATGGAGGAGAAGGTGGGTGAGAAATAGGAACTCATCTATAGGGTACAGTGAACATTATTTTGGTGACGAACACACAAACAGCCCTGACTTAAGCATTCTACAAGGTATTCATGCAACAAAAATATTTGTATCCCTTTAACATTTTGGACAAGAAAAAGCCACTTGAAGCTCTTACAGTAAAGTGAGTGATCTCTGGTGGACCCTGAGAGGAACACAGGCATATACATAAAATTTCCCGTTCTCTTTAAGAATTGTGCCAAGAAAGAAAAGCTGAGAGGGCATCTTCTTCAAAATTCTGAAGGGAAACTAGCCTTTAAGTAGGCACTTTTGGTGCACTATACATTAAAGTGTTTTAATAGCATCCATTTATCATTTTTACAGCAAGCATTTACTAAAAGGTGTATGATCAGAGGCAGGAGCAAATAAGAAAGCACATAATGTATCCTGAGGTTTCAATTTTCAAGAGACGATGTGAAGTCATGTCAGAAAGGGAAATCCTGTTCTTCTCCCTTTATTTGCCAAAAGCATGTGATTTTCAAGTCTCAGTCCTACGGGAGAGAAAACTTTTCATCAAAACACTATCAGTAGTCCTTTGTTTGAAAAGATGATTGAAATGAGAATCACATCAGGTCAATTTCAAGGCTATGCTGGAACTTTCTGACCACTGGCCATGACAACAGAGGAAAGATAGTCATGATAATAACAGATGCTGGGAAGGAAAATCAGTGTCCTTATTGCTCTCATATACTTTATCTGAGGTTGTTCTCCTAAAAACCTCAATAGGTACAGACGTTATCCCCGTTGGACTAAGGCAACCTGGAGAATGATGACTTGTCAGCTAGTTGGTATATGGAACATAATTCCAAATTAACCCAGCTCAGGAAACAAAACAATTAAAAATCATTTAAACTTATGGTCCCTCAAGAAATAAGAAAGAGAAAGTCTCATTGATTTTAGCAAAACTTTTCAAAATCTGCTTTCCTTCACAGCCCCAAGGCATTGAGTCCCTATGCGTTAGTGATTGAATATAACATGACAGTTCTTGAATAAATAATCTGTGTCTAATTCTTTTCTCCTTACCTCCCTCTTCCCCTCTTTCTCTGTCATACATAAACACACACTCACACACACCATCAAAAGTTTATTATTTTCTTGCTCTCAGCCTATTTTTACCATTGGCAAATGATAGCCAATCTTGCAGCCTTTTTATTTTACACCCGTTGAATAGTTATGACTCATGCATCAACACATCACAAGATTATTGTGATAGGGCCAGCCCCTCTGCACATAGAGAAGGCAGAATATCATATTACATTCTGAAATGTGAGGTTTGCAGCTTCAGGCAAATCATGGAAGAACCAATGCTAAATAACAGCATCAGAAATTGATGAAGTAAAAGCATTAAGCATTGCTTGAATTGGAAGAATTGACCAATATTTAATTTGGTGATTATTGACAGAAAATAAATCTAAAAACCATATGCAACTTTAGAGTTTGACCAATGAAGAACCCCCAAAATGTAATTCCACATGTCTATGATCATAAAACAAATTCCCAGGAGGTTTTTATGGGTTCCCATTTGCCGATCCCAAAGCTTATATGTATTCTGCAAGGCTTCATGTCTGCTTTAGATTATTGAGAGTGGGTGTTGCAAACTTTTTTCCAAAGGCCAAGATAACAAATATTTTAGGTTTGTGAGACAGATCTTTTATTCAATTCTGCTATGATAGACAGGAAACAACACAGGCCACATTTATATGAATGAGTGTGACTGTATTACAATAAGACTTTATTTATACAAACAAAGCACTGCTGACCCCTGCCTTAAATTATAATGCTCATTATTTTGATTTGTTAATTTCTTTTTCTTTTTTCTTTCTGCTATGTTTACTTACCAAGATTCAGTTCAAGAAAGCAGTGCTTAGCCAGGCGTTGTGGCGGGCGCCTGTGGTCCTAGCTACGCAGGAGGCTGAGGCAAGAGAATCGCATAAGCCCAGGAGTTGGAGGTTGCTGTGAGCTGTG
>CAUYON010065896.1:0-43739 GCA_963573935.1 Arctocebus calabarensis | reverse complement strand
TTTGCTTAAGATAATGGCCTCCTGTTTCATCCATGTTGCTATAAAAGATGTGATTTTATTCTTTTTTATGAGTGAATAGTATTCCATTGTGTAGACATACCATATATACTTTATCCAGTCTTATGTTGATAGTCACCTAGGCTGATTCCATATCTTTGTTATTGTGAATAGTGATTCAACAAACATTATGTGTGCAGGTATCTTTTTTATACATTGATTTCTTCTTTTTTGGAGAGTGTCCAGTAGGAAGATTTCTAGATCATAGGATAGCTCTATTTGTAGTTTTTTGAAGAACCACTGTACTTTTTTCCATACTGTCTGTACTAGTTTACATTCCCATCAATAGTATGTAAGAATTTCCCTTTCTTTGTATCCTCACAAATATTCAATTTTTTGTCTGTTTGATAATAGCCATCCTAACATGGTAAAATGATACCTTGCCGTGGTTTTGATTTGCATTATTTTATGATTAATGATGTTGGCCATTTATAGCCTTCTTTTGAGAATTGTGTGTTCAGATCATTTGCACATTTTTTAATCTTTTTTTTTCCCGCTGTTGAGATGTTTGAGTTCCTTGTACATTCTGAATATTAATCCTCCATTGAATGAATCATTAGCTAATCTTCATTAGCATCACAGTAACAAATTAGGAGTGCACGATTTTGATCCCAGTCCTAGCTCTCCCACTGACTCCCCATGTAGGGTGTGGACAAGTTTTTCACCCTTGCCCCAGCCGAGGCCTTTGGTTATTCCCTTGGTTGCAATAGCAAAGTCCACACAGATGGGGGCCTCCCCACCTTCACCAGCTCGGGACATAGTGTCTAGGCCTAAATTCAAGAGACAGTGGCAACCTTAGCCATTTCCACTCCTTTGCCAGCAGCTGTCTTATGTGTTTCAAGAATGCAGTCAGACAGCTTTTTCTCAAAGGAAAAGGTGTAGTCTTTTCACTGGGGTCCCACTGATCTCTTTGTGAGCCACTGAATGATTGATGAGGGTCTTGTTTCCATGGTGACCCCCTCTGTCCTTCCCAGCAGCTGGAGAGCTTAACCCAAGCCTGACACAGCTTCCTCAGCTGGGCCGGGCATCCACTTAACCAAAGCAACCGGGGCAGAACTTGACAACTCGGCACTTTGGGATCTGGGAGGGATTCCAGAAGAAAAAAGGGTGGGAGCATGGTAAAACCACTCATCTACACTCTCATTTTTTCCATAGGTTAAGGTCGCAAGAGATAGAGATATGTCCTAGCTAGAAAGAAACATTAATAGCAAAAGGATCATGGGCTCTTGAATGAGAAATACATTTCTTAGTGGGTGGGACTGTCCAGTGAGACCTCCTATTACCATTTGCTTCTGACCTTCGGAGAGCAATCTTCTACCTTCCCTGGCCCACCAAGCGAAGTTGCTACATCTCAGTCTCAGTCATTGCCACTTCTTTCCTACCATAAACTGTCTGACTGCTCCTGGGCCTGCTCTTCTTTAACTGTCTCTTCCCCACGCCTGTCAGGATAAGAACACGAGTTACGCGGTTGAATGAAGGAGCAGGCCTAAAAGTTAACAGACAGTCACAGCTGTGTTAGAGGATCCAGGCGTGGAGTACATTTTAAAATAGAACTCAGCCACAGAGGGCATGGAAACACGCCGTGCTCAAGGCTGCCAGGGAATGCAACCCTCAAGCTTGGGTTTTTCACGCCTCAAACTCATTAAACCTCCAGCCTGCATTTCACACATCACACCCCTCCAGAAGCTCTGGCTTCCTTCCTTCAGCAGGAATATGCTTTTCTTCCTCAGGTGGCTTAATTGTTTCTTTACCAATTTTCTAGTTGACAGTACTATTTACCCAGAATTTTCTAATGTCGATGCTGTATCATCAAGGAACAGAATATCCCCATGGAGAGAAGAATTTCTCTGATTATTAAAGCTACTCAATTATAAGCATGCAGAGTGGATAGGATCCTGGAAATCATGTAGTTTTATCATCATTATCCTACAGTTTGGGCAAAAGGAAGACCAAAGATCACACATTGAGTTGGGTCATAGCCCAGAATGTAGAAACTTCCTTTTTGCATTTATTTCTAATAAACCATTTTAAAAATCATTATTCTTAGCACCAAAACAATTTATAAAGGTACCTAATTAGGTTTTGTAGAAGTAGGCACCTAATATAATCCTCTAGCTAACTGATTTTTTATGTTGTGCTTTCATTTTAGAGTAAAACCTGGCTCATAAATGCCAAAGAAGTTATCCCCTGAAAGACACAGACATCTCAGACATTTGTTTTCATTATCTAAATCTAGGTATACCAAAATCAAAGTCTGTACCTAAATACATCCATGCATCTACATGCGTGTTGGTGCTGTCTTCTGGCACAGTGAGGGGCTGAGAAAAGAAATATAACAAATACTCTACCCAGGTAGATTGCAGAGGGAAGGAAGAGGAGAGAATGGTTAATTTAAACTGGGCTGTCCAGGGAAGTCTCTAAGCATTTGAACTTGTCATAAAGGATGTGAAAGAATTTCGCATGTACATAAGGGTAAAGAAGTGATAATCTAATTAGGAGGGACAGTGTGGACATAGCATGGAGGAGAAGGGCACTGACCGTGTCAATCCCCAGCTGCAGCGTATTCCAAAACTGGGTAAGAAGGAGGAAGCACCATGAAATTCTACTCAGAAAGTGGGAATTCTTTTTTCTTTTCCTTTTTGAGACAGAGTCTCAAGCTGTCACCCTGGGTAGAGTGCTATGGCGTCATAGCTCACAACAACCTCAAACTCTTGGGCTTAAGTGATTCTCTTTCCTCAGCCTCCCACGTAGCTGGGATGACGGGTGGCCGCCACAACATCTGGCTATTTTTGTTGTTGTTGCAGTTGTCATTGGTGTTTAGCTGGCCTGGGCCGGGTTCAAACCTGCCAACCTACGTGTATGTGGCCAGAGCCTTACCCACTGATCTACGGGCGCCGCCAGCAAGTGGGAGTTCTTAAAGAGTTGTTTCTCAGTTTCTAGTTATGGATTCCCATATCAGGAGCAAACAAACCAAATAGGAAAGATTTTCAAAAATTCAAGGTCTCTGGTTTGCCAAGGTTCAAACCCTAGCTTTGCCACTTAGGAGACCTTAGATACAGACTGATACAGTCCTCTCTGAGCCTCCCTTTTCTTATCTGGATACCTTATCCAAGGTGCAAGTGAAAATTAAAATGCCATAAAGCCTGGAAACTTTTCTGCTATAGTACTTAGCACATTTTAATATTTAAGTTCTTTCTCGCAGTGTCAGTTGCCCAAGGGCAGAAAAATAGACACAGCAACTGGGCTGGCCACACCCATTTTTGAGGCTTAGGTTTAACTGTGGATAAACAAGACCCAGGATACTTATGTGTAGGGTAATCACTGCCCTGGTTTTTCTAGACCTGAAGGATTTCTTGGGGCATGGGACTTTCATTACTAAAACGGGGAGAGTCTCAGGTGAACCAGGACAGTGGATCACCCTAATTATGTGACTAAGGCTGCAGGCCAGACCATGTAGGTTCAAATCTTAGTTTTGCACTACCGTTTGCATAAACTTGAGCAATTTTCCTGATGCTTCCACTTCCTCATCTCCAAAATAAAGACAATAATAATCGTTCCAACCTTGTAAGTTGTTATGAAGGTTCAATAAGTCAATATCTGTTATGTTAGCTATCGCTAATAGTAGAGAATGTCAAACTTTGTCTTTACTCATCTAACTTTGAGCTTGTCCTGTCCTCACATTTCTTGTATGCCATGTTTCTGGGGTTTTTGCCCCACTAGGTGCCATGGGAAGCTGTGATAAAATCCTGAAGAATAATATGGCTTATTATGCAAGCTCTTTCTACCCCTTCTGCAGGGGAGCAGTGTGGTGAGATGAGATGAGCAAGGGGCTGAGAGCCAGGGCATTAGATTCTGTCTCAGGCTTCACCTTGGCCATGGCCTTTCCTTCTCTGGATCTCAGTTTCCTAATACTTTATATAGGGGACAGGGGTGAGTACCATGATCCCCAAGTTCCTCTGATTCTGAGTAGAAACTTTTCACTGGACCCATTCTTTTCTGATTTTTTCTTTCTCTCCTGCTTAGGAAATAGAGAAGAGAGAAGCAGAGGCAGTTTCATTGCATCTCCCCAAATGTCTCCCGAACCTAAGAGCAGAATTCTGAAGTTTCACACAAAGGGTAGTTTAGACTCTGCTCCCTCTAATTATGGCCCATTAAGGCCCCAGATCCCTCCTGTCTGCAGAATGTGCTATTTAACATTCTCCCTGGCAGTGCCTTCGCCAAGGACGCAAGCCACTGCACTCAGTTCTGTGGGTGTTTATGTTGAGAAAGTAGATAATCCTCACTGCAGTGACAAGTTGATGGAAGCAAGTAAAAACCAAATGGGGTTTAGAATTCTAATTGCTGACAGATTCATAATGGTGTGTGAGGTCTGGTGTCTGCCTGGCTGGCCCGGCTGTTCAGAACAAAGTGTGAAGTTAAAGAGTATATTGTTTCTGCTGTGAAATTTCTCAACTCCAGAATTGTTTCTCTTCTGAATGGAGGTATGGGGGAGAAGCATGGATTTCTAAAAGCAAAGTAGAAAAACATCCCCAACTCCTAAAGTAGGAGGAACGAGACAGTCAGGTGTGATTTTTTTTCCACTGAAAATGTAATGTAGAGATGGGTCTGGGGGAAGACATCCGAGTGATCACTGCATGGTGACCGTGCCACTTCGGGCAAGTCCTTTAACCTCTCTGACCTATCTGTGTTGGGTTGAATTGATTACAACTTTGTTGTCTTACATTGGTTTTCTACTGAATGTTTCTAAGAACATAATATATAATCACATAAAATAAGAATGCTTTCAGTTGAATGGTCCCTAACTCCTCGCACTAGCAGAGAATACGAATTGTCCATTTATATTTATTTGTTTATATGAAACTATACAAAATAGATCACAAGAATTCATAAAATATGTGATATTAGTTGCCCCTTAGTTGATTAAGAAGAGTGAGATTAGGGGTTGGGAAAATTATTTGAACTATATTTGCATTATTTGATTTCTTATATAAAAATGTTGAAGTAAATATGACAAAAGATGAATAGTTTTCAATTATACTTTTTATATTTCAGTTATGCTTTTTATATTTGTTTCTCCAAATCTAAAAATAGACTAAATGCTTATGGTTCCTTTAAATTCTAATACTTTGTGATTTTGTGAGACATCCTCCTTGAACCTAAGCTTTCTCATTCATAAGAAAATACGTCCAAGTAATTATCTAAGTTCCTTCGCATCCCCAAGTTCTAGTTTTGATTTGAAAATTAATAACAGAAATGGTTACTTGACAGGGTAGGCAGAACCTCTCACTTTATAGCAGCACCCTAAAGTTTGTATTGAGACTCTCTTCAAAGCAAGTATGCTGGTTCTAGCTTCCTTTCGATTTCTAGTAATTCTACATAAATACATAGGGTCCAAATGCTATCCTTAAAGTCTAATATTTGAGAATCAACTCCAGGGTTTCTGTGTCTTAGCAGAAACTACCACTTTGATTAAGAGTCAGATGGTTACTCTTAGAGAGGAAGAATGGGCTCTTGGAATGAAATGTGGTTTTGGAATTAAAAGACCCAGGAATTCAATTGTCTGTGATACTTTCAACTTGGGCGACTTTAACTAATTCCCTTAAACCTCTTTGCAGAGGTTACTTTCTTCATTTGCAGAGTGAACAGGGTTGAACTAGGAGATCTTTCAGGTTTCCTCTATTAGAAAAAAAAAAGTAAATGTCTTACTTAAATGTAAGGCAACTCTGGGAGAAAGCCTTGAAATAGATACCAAGGGATGGATTGGAATGTAACAGGTAGAACTGCAGCCAGTCTTTACATCATCTAGAAGCCAAGGATCTTGCAGTTCTGTGTTTTCTTATCAGTCCCTTCTCTCTGAACTCGTTCAGTCCATCTTCTCTTTCGCATGTGGCCTATCTACGGCTCTGCTTTTGTACTGTCCTGAGCTCGTGACTTAACCCTCTATTCTGAACAGACTTGCTTCATGAAAATATATATTATTTTGGTAGCTCACAACTTTTTGTCTTGTTTGTAAACATTGTTATTTTCTGAAACATCTCTCCATTGTAAACTCTGGATAACTTTCAAAACTTTGGTATTGAAAATCCTTGGGATTGGGTACGTTCAGGTTCATAATAAATATTTCTTTTACTAACTCAACAATTGTTATTAAGGCTTACTATGCTTCAAGAGAAATATCAAATGCTTCTTTTTTAGCAATAAACTAATTCTGTATTATAATTATTTTTTGTCTCTTCATAGACTCATCTCAATCAAATGTGACTCTTTCAGAATCATCTTCTAAATTTATACTAGTTTTTCTTCAATAAGATGGTGAGAAGCTTTGGGCACATTATGAGCTAATAAATTGATAGTTTCTAGATTAAAGCAAATGTAGAGACAATGATTAAAGAGCTTCTACACTAGTAAAATGAATAATAAGCACCCAGAGATTGTCCTCGGATAAAGGAGCCCTGTGGGCATATTTTGGAGTCCATTCAGTGGTCAGGGGTTGGAGAGCCTTTTGAGAAGAATGTATTATAAATCACTTGTTCTTCCTATTTATTTCTAAGGAAACATAGACTGAGGCTATGACTAAATCTCACCGAGACTTCAAACCTGTGGTTCCAGGAAGTCTAAGAGTTCTGAAGATGAGACCACAGAGTTATGTTTCCAGTATCCAAATCTAACCTGAATGCTGTCTTCCCTTGGCAGCCTGAAGGGAGAGAAGTAGGATGAATTCTCTATCTCTCTTTAGCTGTTATTCACCATGACTCTATATGAGAGATAGTGGTCTAAAATTCATGAAAAGGCACCCGGTGGCCACTTCAAATCTAGCAAACACTGTTTAACTATTTTTCACACTGAATCCTTTTGTTAGCTTTTAACACCTGCCTTTTTTAGAGCTGTTGATTTTTCTTTAAAAATGGTCAGTTTAAAATGTAATTGACAGAGAGAAAACAGAGCCTGACTTAATGTCGACGGACCATAAACTGGACAAAACCTGATGACAGAGACATGTGAGAGAGGTTCGCATGATACTGTACTTTGTGGCCGATTGGGAGTCAACACATGTTTATGGAAATTATCCTCAATTTTTGGATTTCCATCTCACGCCTTGGGAAAGAGGACTGAGGTGGTGAGGGGAGTGGAGGGAAGATTTGGAAGAGATCATATTTCTCCGATGGTGATTGATTTCACGTATCTGTGTCTCTTGCCTTTTAAACAGTAAGAGTCAAATGGCTAAACTGAACTCTTACTTTTTTGCTGACATTCATGAGACAAAATATCTTGATATTAGACTTGATGAAGGCAGTTATGTGGCACATCTTTCTCATTTTAATACTAGGAAAACCTGAGCCAGTGAAAGCACATGATTCCATAGTCACTGATAATAAGAATTGGAAGTTGAATTTTATTTTTTCACTCCCAAGTTCATCATCAGTTTGAGAGGATTCCAACTACATTGGATTTAAATTCTAGCTCCTCTCTTAAGACCTGTACATCCTTAGGCATGCTACTTAACCTCTGTACCTCAGTTTCCTTCTCTGTCAGAGACAATATCTGAGTTGCAGGCTAGTGCCTAGGAAATGATGTAATGTAGTAAAGTGCTTAACACAATAGTAGATACATGTTAATACAATATGACTAGCTATTATTATCATTATTGTTTCACCTGTAAATGACAGCATGTTGGCTTGAAATGTATGGTTCCTGGAGAGGGAGGTATTGCTTTATGTTAACAAGAAACAAGCAAATCTTGTCCTATCACTTCCTGTCAAAGATCAAGAGCCTTTTGAGGTTCTGTATTGCTCTCAGGTTAAGGCTGCATTCATTATCCTCAGAATATGGTACAAAAGACCTCTGATGGCTTGATGGGCACTTACAGACTTTATGAGGCACTTATAGCCTCGTTCTATGTTATTTTCCCTCCTGATCCATTTGCCTATTGACCCCTCCCCAAGGTTTGATTAGCCCTACTCTAGTCTTCTGAATAATCTATATTCTTTCTCATTTGTAGGACTTCACATTCGTTCCTTCTGCCTGGAGAATGCCTCCTTTTCCTGGTTAATTTCACTTATTCTTTAAGTAACTTAGAGGCAGAACCCCTGAAATCTTATGTATATCAAATCCTACAAAACATAAATTGGAACATCGTGTTTCCTTATCTGTCTCTCGGCTTGAGTAGGCATAGGTCCTTAATGTTAGGGGCTACACTCTGTTCATGGTCCTATTCCTGGTTCCTGGAGTAATGTCTGCCAGATGCTGGCTGCTCAATAAACATTTGTTGAGTTGGGGAAATGATCCCTGGGATAACTTTCTCTCTGCACAAAGCATCTCATAGCCTGCACAGAATAAAACTTTTTGTTCTACTCCTAACTGTAAATGGGAGCTTCTATACTGAGAACTACACTTACATGTCAGGGTCAAAGTCTCTGAGGCAGCAGTTCCCAGGAGGAACACCTCCGATCCTCTGACTTCACTTCATCAGGGTTTAGGAGAGAACAGCGCATTGCCCTCAAAGGGGCCTGGAACATCAACAAGTAGGCCATGGGAAAGCAAGGAGAGTGGTGATTAGGTGCCTGTACTAAGCAAGGACTCGAAGAAGTATGATTTCCACCGTCTCTCTGGGTAATCCTCCCTCACATTTTCTCATGATTGCCTGCAATAAGATTTCTTAATCGTTCAGAGGATTTAGAGTATGATCCCTTGAATGTATAATTATCTCCATTATTCAAAACAAAGGAGAAGCGTGCCAGTCAGGGGGAAAAAAAATAAAAATAAAACTGTAGCCTCCAGCAGAAAACTGAGCTCCACATCCTCCATCCTCCCTCACCCCCATGTTCTCTTTTTGTTTTTCCTCCTCACCTTCCATCACATGAAATGTTGCACATCCTGTTCCTCTGGGCTCTCAAATCATGACAGTAAGATGAGGACACCCACAAATGGCAGAGGAGTGCTCTGGAAAGTCCAGCAGCATGGTGTTCAGACCCAAAGGGTACAGCCACCTGCCACACACCAGGCAAAACACATTAATACATTTGCTGCACACACTGTTATAATTAGTTTCAACATTTCTTTCTTTTAAATTCCTCTCTCCTTAGGAAAGAAAATGCATTAATTCTTTATGTTCTTGAAATCCTTCGAGCAGTGGCTCTGGTTCTTAAGGCATGGCTCACACCTTGACTAGAAATCTGGGTCTCTCCAGCAATGTAATGTAATGAGAAGATATATTTTCTAGATAGGATTGGGTTGACTGGGTTCTAGGTTGTCACACTAGCTGTGAAAACTTGAGATTTCCATCTCCTTAGGTTTTGTAATTTGCTCATCTTTAAATGAGGGCATTAATTTTCACTAGTCATCAGTCATTTTCTTTTTCCTGTAAAGAGTCAAATACTTAAGGCTTTGCAGGCCGTGAGACCTCTGTTGCACCTACTGTTCTCCTGCTGCCACAGAAAGTAGCCACAGATACTATGAGTGAGTGTGGTTGTGTTTCCATGAAACTGTTTACGGACTCTGTAATTTGAAATTTCATGCAAGTTTCACATGTCATGAAGTATTACTCTTCTTTTGTTATTTAAACACGTGAAAACCGTACTCAGCTCACATGGTACCCCAAAGTAGATGGTTTGCTCATTTTTTGCCAATCCCTGATCTAAACCTTGGTTCTCAAAGGAGGTCTATAAAAGATCAAAGGAGACATATGTGACATAAATGCACAGTGGCACCCTTTGTTCCATTGATCTGATTGGACTTTTTGTCACAATATTTAATGTACTTTGAGTTTCAAATGTAATTAAACGTGGGTGTGTGATTTTTCTTTTTGTTTATCGGAGTGAGTTTTAAAAGATTGAGAAAGCCTTTAGATTTTGATGATCACTCAGGTCTTCACATTTATGCTTTATGAGTCCCCAGAATGTGTTTTAGCCGATCTTCAGTTTCAAGGGTGACTCTGGGCCACTGTGCACAAAACATTTGTTAAATTTCATTTATTCATGGTCATGACAAGGAGTCAAAGCATGAATAATACAAGAGACTGGAAGAAAAAATCATTTATACTGCATTTAGCTTCAAAATACAGCCTGGATATGTTTTTCCTCTGAAGATTTACCTTCTTAATCCCTTTTGCTGATATGAAAATGAGTTTGCATTACCTGAGCTCACAGTGGATTATGGTAGAATTGGGATGCAGAGGAGAGATGTGCTGAAAATGCGAAAAAGCAACAGCCCCAGTTAAGTCTCCCTCCTTGATGTCTCTGTCTCTCCCAGACATGGAGATTATTCTTTTTCACCAGTTCCACCCTTTCATCTGAGCCATCATGCTGTCTTTCCCATTCTGACCAGGTATCTTCTGCCTGATCTTAGTCTGGGACTTTTCTGATGTTTCTCAAGTGGCAAGTAACCATGGTCTGAGATTCTAGGAGCATACATGAGTTCTCGGGACTTACACATGATTATCTCCATTCATCTGAAGAGGTGATAAGAAGTTGTATTCGAGTAATGAGTCCTGTGATTTAACCTGAATGGAAGGTGAATAATATAGAAGTAAAATTATTTGGTGTGATGATCTTGGCCTGTAGGATCTTTTGAGCATGACCCTTAGAATACTGTAGCAAGAGAATCAGGCTGGGGATATTGAGTTTCTAGACTGTAAATGCTTCTTAACTTATCCTTTCTGTCAAGGATTTAAGCTATTCTATTTTCTAGAAAGCTAAATAAGATTTCTAAATATGAATTGATAAATTTACTTCATTCCAAATTCTTGGATCGTGAGGCTATTCTCTCTACCCTCATGACTTCTAGGGTGACTTATTCCTATATAAGCTCAAACATATGAAAAGAAGAAAGGCTCCACTTGTGAATTTAAAAATAGGCCTTTTGGAGCCCCTGGCAGAGATGAGTGCCTTCGATGAAAATGCTTTGGAACTTTCAGTAGCTTGGGTGTTTAAGACATCAGTAATGAAGTTTCCAGTATAGATTGATTTAGTGTAGATATGATAGACATGGGATGGTTTCAATATTGGCCATGGCTAGATAACAATATGGAGTAAGGAAGAAAGCAAAGTAAGCTAGGGAGAACCTGATGAAGGTTTCTGAGATAGTGACTCTTCCCACTCAGTGGTTAATTTGAAGAAGTTAGAAGGTGAGCTGTCAGGTATTAAACTTCCCCACAATGAGGTGATCTGAAATTATAGCTGAGAGACAGTGTACCTCTTGAGTGGATTCTGGAAGGGTCCTATGGTACCCCCATGCCAGGACAGAGAAATAGCACCACATAAAGAATTATACTGTGTGGTACCTGGGAAAAACAGATCAACGACTTGTCACTTCTGTGACTACAGCCCCAGAGTAGGGGATTTCTGGATGATGTCCAGAAATTGTCCATGTATCTCTTTAGAAGGCCCAGAGACAACAGATTTTGAGGCTGGAAAAGTCTGTGGTCAGGAAAAGGCAATGTGAAAGCAAAACATTATGTGGAACATATGGCAAATCACTGTGAGATTTCAACTAACAAAAAATACTGAATGCTGAATAGCACCTGACCTGACTAGGTGTTAGGTGCTAGTTAGTCACTTAGAATACAGTAAGGGGGAAAAATGTTTCATAATGTAGTTTGTCAATGGGGAGGAGAGGGAAAGAATTCGAAAATAACATATTAGAGGAATGTCTGAGAAGCTGAAAAATGCTATTGAGAAAAAGAAGGTTAGAAGAGACTTTTAGAGGGAGGAGGTCGGTTTTAAATATGGTAACCAAGGAAGGTCTCACTAAGCAAAGACCTGCAGAAGGTGAAAAGGAGAACCACCAAGGTATCTGGGAACAACCAAGACAAAGGCCCTGAGGCAGTAGTGTGTGAAAGTGTTGGAGGAAGCCAGAAGGCCAAGATAGTTGCTGTGTGCTGGGTCAGGGGTGAGCAGGGGCACGTGGAGTCAGACAGGTCCCATGTGTCCCCGCCATGGAGAACCATGCAGGTCATTGGGGGCTTTGGTTCTTTATTGCAATGAGATGAGAAGGCTTTAACTATTTTGAACAGAGGAATAACATAGCGTGACTTAATTTTTAGCAGAATCACTTTAGATTCTGTAAGTCAAATAGCTTGTAGGGGTCAAGTGGAAGTAGAGATCGCAGTAAGGATGCTACTTGGATCAGTATGAAAATTTTGAGATACACCAAAAATCAAGAAATTCATGCAGATGGAAATAAATGAAGCCCTACCAAGCAACACCGATAAGCCAAGAAAGTTGAATCCAAAAGGATGCTGCTGACTGTGTTTCTTGGAAGTAAAATAATGTGTGTCTCCAGACTTTCATATTGAAAGTACAAGGTAGATTGAAATAAGTGGCTGAACTCTGGATGTTTTTATAAGATAGAGGCAACTTCACTTTATGAAACCATAAAATAGGTCTTGAGACAAAGAGGAAAGTCAAAGATAACAAGAGAATTTTTGGCTTAAGGACCTATAAGGATAGAGTTGTCATGAATAGAGTTTCAAAGACTGAGAAAGGAGGAAGTATCTGGTCATGTGATATCAGAATGATCTGGGACATGTGAAGGGTGGGATGTCTTTTTTACTCTCAGGAGGATGTGGAATCTTATATCTAAGTGGAGGGGTTGGTGAGGAGGGAAGGCAGAGGAGCACATGGGCATTGATATTGGTCTTCAGAAATGCAATGTCTGGGCAATGTGATATAAGTTTGCATTGATACAACGTAGGCCCAGGTATTTTCCCTTCATTTTTAAGGTAAGTATCTCAGACTTTAGATTTAGTCTTGCAAAGAAGACAGAAGGGAAAGCATGAATTGGAAGAGTTAAAATATAAAATGACTTAAGGTTACAAGTGCAAAAAATGTTTTTTATATTGCCACCAGACAGAATGAGGTTTCAACAAATATTATATACAAATGTAGTATGTATTCATTTGAACATCTGTGTTTCGTGGATTAGAAATGTCATCTGTACTATACTTTTTTAATAGCATGGGTGATAGAAAGACAATATCATGAGTATGTGGACCTCATGACAGAGTAACCTAAGATAAATATGAAAGCAGAATGAAAAATAGGAGACCTAGGAAAGAGATGTGGAGCTCATCTCAAATTATGGGAAAGGTATATAATGATCCTGCTTTTTTCTTTGATGGTAGTTCTTGAATCAAGGGACTGAACTTTTGAGGGACTTTGACAAGCAAATCATGATTCAAACTACTTCCTAAGAGGGAGTCACCTGGAGAAGACTCAACTGAATTACCTTTGTCATCTTCCTATGTCTAAAAAGCTGGCAAGAAGGGTAGATTCTACTTGTGGCCTGTGACCCTAAGGATCAGATTCAGGCTATGTGGTGGAAGTTCCAAGAAAATTTGTTCCAAGTTTCACAATGTGAAATAGCTAGTATTGTTCTAAGATAAGAGGAACTGCTCTAGGAGTTAGTGGGAGTTTTCACACGGGAATTCCATGGCCATTTCTCAAGGAACTACATAGAAAGGGTCCGGCATCAAGCTACTGCCCAAACCTGAGATTCTATTAGCCAATAATGGCACAGTGTAAACAAAGACCAAGACAAATGCCATGTAAACAGGCTCCACAGGAAATGGGAACGACCAGAAAGCGAGGACAAAACTGTGAAGTCATTTTCTGTTTATATGCATTTGGCAAAGAATAATAATGATTGGCCTCATAATCTAGTATAGACTTTCAGTGGCTGACTTGATAGAAAGATTTTTGGTTTCTTTTAAATGCAGGGACTTGAATATTGTCTAAATAAATAGAGGATCATTTGGCAGGCAAGGGTAGTTTCTGAAGAGAGTTCTTATTCTCTCACTTTTTTCATAAACACACATAAGAAAAGGAAAAAAATGTTCCTAAAGGAGGTTTTAAAGGATCAGAAGCTAGGATTGAAGAAGAGGCCACAAAGCTTGATTTTAATGTGGGGTGTCATTTTTCAAATGGCTCCTAATCACATTGCCAAGCACGTCTGGAAGGGGTAAAATATGAGTGTTCTCAGCAGCAAAGGAGTGAACTAATGACCGTCTCAAGCAACTGTATCTTGGTTTCAGCTGAGACACACACAGTAAAATGATAGTTTCTGCATCCTTGGGTTGGCCTAAGAGACTTTTGGACAAACAGAAAGGGTATAGTCCTGCCAGTAAGGCATGTGCAGAACTTAAACTCAGGAACTCACTGTAGTTGCGTATCATCCTTTTTTGTGTTTACAGCTCAGAGTTTAGAACTTGGGCTGTCATTTTTTCCCACCAGAAATTTAACATTTCATATCCATTTATTCAGTCAATGCTTTTTTAGTACCTACCGTGTGCACATATTAGGTGCTATGTTCGTCACAGTGGAAATAAGTTAATTACGGCAATGTTCTGCCTTCAAGGAAATCTTAGGAGAAGGGAAAATCTAGGAAATCAAGAAAAAGAATGTTGTGTGTTTTAGGCTATAATACATGTGTCATAGGAGGTGGTGTTAGTGGTAGATTTCAGAGAGGTCGCATTTTAGAAGCAAATAGGTGTTAGACAAAGAAGAAAAGATGGGAGGGTGTATCTGGCAGAAAGAGACTTGTATCTTAAGGCCTAGGTGCATGGGATAGTTAGTAGGAGGGTTAGTGTTTCAGGTTGGCTGATGCAAAAATTGGGTGGATCCAAGGGTCAGAGGTTAGAGGTGAGGCAAGACTGATAGAATGGAGCCAGATTATAACTGGCTCCCAAAGAGATAGAATTTTATCCTGAAACTCATGAGAGAAATTCAAAGATTTTTAAGCATGAAAGTGATGAGTCAGATTTCAGCTTTTAGATAAGTGAGAAGTGAAAGTAAAATAATCTAAAAGTTGTTGCCATGGGAAAAAGAACATTAAAATCCAGGGTCAGATGTAATTCCAACTGCATTTGAATCCGGGTGATCCTACCCTTCTTTCTCTGATCTTATCTTTTTTTTTACCTCAGCTGACTTTATTGAGCTATGATTATATGATTGACAAATGTATTCACCCATGTAAACACCAACTCCATCAAGATATCCCCCATCCATTCATGCTCCTTTGTAGACAATCCACACTAACTCATAGCTCCAGACTTCTGTCACTATGAAGAGTTTTGTCTCTTCTAAGATTTCATACAGATGGAATCATACAGTATGTATTCTTTTATATCTGGCTTCTTTTAATGAACATATTTTTGTGATGCATCCAGCATCTTGCTGTATATATAAGCAGCATTTTTTTTAAATTGTGAAGTGATAGTCTCATATGGTTATATCAAAAGTTATCGATTCATTTAACCTGCTGATCGAAGGTGGATTGTTTCTAATTTTTGGCTTATTTTTTTCTTAAAGGGAATGCTTTAAAATCTAATAGACTCTATTGACTTAGCTTTCAGGTCCCTCAGATACAAAGTAGTAAGTGTACCCTGCCACAACACAAAGTTTTGAAGGATATTTTGGCAATAGCTTTCAAAATTTAAAAAATTCCATCCTTTTTTCATTTAACTATTCCACTTTTTAGGATTTATCTCACAGCAAAATCTTCAAGAATCTGTAAGGCCATTGATAATACAGAGATATCTTCCCCAACATATTTTTGTAACTCTTTATTTGTTCATCTGAAAATTTTTATCCTTTCTTTACAGAGTTTATCTTTTACATCCTTACTTTTTCTCTTCCTTAGCACTAAACTTTCTTAGCTGGCCTGTATGAGCATTTATAACTTCTTATCCAAAAGAACTAGTTATCTACATATGTATTGGAATTTCCATTGTAGTTATCGGAGAGGTTTGATTACCTCATAGTTGCTAATATTTGTTTTTCTTTTTCATCCACAGTTTTGAATTTAGGCAAAATGTAAGAAATCACATGGGGGCTTGTTACTGTTTCTTTCAGTTCTCTCTGGCATTCTCCGACACCTCATTCTCCCGTGGGGTTTAGTCGAATGTCTTTTCCAAGAGGATTTGGAAGTCATCTAATGAGTTTATGATATTTAGAGGTCAGTACGTATTTTAATTTTATCTGTGATGTCCAAGCAAATGTCCTCCACAGGGAAATGGAGCCCACCAGGTGCAGTGATGCTGTTCGTGTCTTAGGGTCTGCACTCTCCAGTTGTCCACTTGAGCTCACATCTCCACAAGTCCAATGTCACTGCACCCATAAAACATAAAAGTTTTAAGATAGAAGCAGAGCTCACTTGTATGAGTCAAAGTCAAATTCTAGTAATAGGTTAGTCTAGATCTGAAATTTGCTATTTTGCTTAACTGTTTATTAATTGAATCATTCATTCATTCTGGTGTTTATAGGAGTACAATTTTTATGTGAAGCAGTTCTAGGTTCTGGTCCATGAGGGCAAAATAGACATGGATCATTCTTTGACTTTGAGGAATCACCTAATAAGAGACATAAACAATTATCATAATAGTAATATAGAATCTTTCTTGTATGCCAGATACCATGCCAAGTAATTTATATTATACTTATTATTTGATTCTCACAATGTCAGGTATGTCTGGATGTTCCCTGGTCCCCTGGTTCCAGTGTCAAGTACTGGTACTGAGTCAGAATGACCACAAACACAAAGCAGTCTTATGCCAACAGCATATCACAAAAAAAAGAAAGAATGAGAGTAAAGAAGGAAGCTGCACAAAGCGAAAATACATTTCCCAGAGAGAGGAAGGGCTCAGCCTCCAGAAGCAGAGAAAGATGCCCACTAAGATCAGTAGCTTGTCCTGCCTTTCTCCTGACAGGATCGGTTATCATTTTCTGACTCTTGGAGTGATTGAGAAGCTGGTGCTATATAACAGAAATAACAGGCTACACAATAGGGTGTTTAGGTAACAGTTTCATCTTCTACACTGGCTTCTCCAGAATCCTTCAGGAATCTCCATCCATGCTATGGTAATTAAATGGTAATGAGCTTCAGGTCAGTTACAGGCTACCAGGAGCTCCTTACTGGATATGTTCCCCCAGGGAACAGTTCCTAGCTGAATTTGGTTCCTAGCTGTAATTTGGTTCTTGCTTTCTGCCCTTAGCCACTTCCTTGATACCTGTTTACTCTCATCTGATCTAGCAACGACAGGTAATATGATTATCACCATATTATAGAAGAGGAAGCTGAAGTCTAAAGAAGTTAGCCAATGTGCTCAAAGTAACACAACTGCTAAGTGGCAGAGCTAGGATTTAAACTCAGACAACTGGACCCAAGGGCCCAAGAAGTTTTTAACCTCCTCAACTACACTGCTTGCAAAAGGAATGTTTCTGCTTCATAGATGCAAGGGGCAGTTTGAAAGAAGAAATCCTTATGCAGTCTCTGGGGAGGGTGTGGTTAGCAATCTAATATAGCCACAGTCATTGCTGTTTCTCTCGTGTCATATATATTTTCACATTTTGCTGCTTTTGCTGCTTTGATTTGGCTTGAAGTGAGTTTTGCCCTATATTCTTATCAAGTTCTGTTTTTCCTTCAATGATTAAGTCAAATGGCATTGATTTCGGAAGTCATCTTGAAATCTACAGGCAGGATAATTTTCTGGTTTTTCTCTGCATTCTATTACCATCACCTGTTAGTTGTACCCATATTTTGTATGATCAGTATTAGAGTTGACATTTTAACCTTTTTATTCTTTCTGTGCCTTTGTGAGTACAAAATGTGGGTAGTGCTCCTCTCTTATCCATAACACAGAGTGTGGTAGTTGCTTGCTAAATAAGGGAATGAATTCATTTGCCAGTTTGTCCAGAAGTAGGTGTACTGTGACCTACCAAAGTGCTAAGGGCTAAATGTTTCCAAAAAGGAGTCAAGAATGAAGTAGACACATTAAAAAAAAAATTATCTAGCTTCAGGTAAATTGCTACTCCATCCTGGCATGTCTTTAAATTTTTTTTTCTTGAATCCAGCTTTCTTCCTTCTCTCTCCTTCACAGGAAAGAAGAACAGAGTTGAAGCGGGTTGTACAAAACCAATGAAGGTGATAAGACCTGGTCATAAATGTTACAGACCTATGCCTCTCTCTTACAACTACCACAAAATTGCAGAAACATCCTTATGGGCTCTACAACTATTTTGTCCACCACATGAAGGACTGAATCACAGAGATTTTTTTCCATTTCTGTGCTGTCTGCCAAGGAGATGCAGAGATCCCCAGAGCATAATAGAACCTCCTCATTTTATGCTCTCAAATACAAGCTCTTGTCATTTCTCTAGATGAGTCTTAGCGTGGTAAATTGAATGTCCAAGGTCAGAGAGCTGCTTATTAGGATTTTTAAAAACTAACTCCCCCAAATTGCATGGGCCTAAATTAAAGTTACCAGGCAATGTCAATTAGTTTACAATGTGAATCAAACCTCATTCCTTCTTTCATACAAGAGATTAGAGTGAAAATATTGTGGGGTGGCACCTGTGGCTCAAGGAGTAGGGTGCCGGCCCCATATACCAGAGGTGGTAGGTTCAAACCTGTCCCTAGCCAAAAACTGCAAATAAATAAATAAATAAACAAAAATAAATTAAAAAAACAAACAAAATATTGGAATTAATGATGCAAAGGCATCAGTAAGGGTAATTTTTATAAACCAAAGGGCTAACACAATAAAAGAAGATACAGTATCTGGTTTCTTTGCCACCTAAAATCCTGCTGGATCAGGCTCTCTGTTATCTCAGCTAGAGTATTAAGTTAACTTCAAGCTACTCAGAAAGTTGCATCTATTTCAAGGTCACAGCCCTGGCTATGCCTCTTTTCTTTCTTTCTTTCTTTCTTTTTTTTTTTTTAAGCTGAAGTGTTGGAGGGAAAGAGAAGGTAGAGGAGAAGGGGAGTTATTTCAGGCCTTGCTTCTCTAAGCCTTCAATGTCTGAGCTCCAGAACAGACTTTTCCTGTTGTGAAACACTGGACCAGTTGTTGCAGTCTGAAGATAAACAACATTCCAGCAGTTCCCCTAGAGGCTACCCGAGGCCTTGTGCTTTTTAACATTTCCCTGGCCCTACAATGATCCAGGAGAGAAGATTACTGCAGTATCTGCTGTGGTGCACACTGCATTAGCTTTGTGGTCTCTGTGCTCTTAAACTGGGTTATCATAATGAGTCCAGGGTGAGATCTGGGTGCCTCTGTCTGGTCATTAAATTGCTGAAACACTAGCATCTTTTGTGTAGCTTTGAAAGCCCAAGCTGCACTGATTGGAGGTTGGTAAGAACACAAGCTCTTTGCCCTAATGTTCAAGGTTTCTGTCTTTATTAAAGTTTGAGGCTGAATGAGGACTTGCTGGAGTTATGTAAGGGCAACTTTGGAAATCAGATGCAAGCTGTTAATAAAATCATCCTGGGCTTATCACGGAAGGGGTTGGACCTCACATTGCTATACTCAATAGAATAAGCATTTCAAATACATTTCTTATAACATCTTGGTTCTGATACAGTAGGCTTGGCTCTAAAGAGCATAAAACCACAACAAACCAAGGAATTGCTCAGACTTGACTCTCACTTTGTGACCGAGAGTTTGCAGGATGATTCATGGACTATGAACGCCAGCCCTGGTCCCTGGCTTGGGTCTTACCTGCAAACATCATCGGGGCCAACAAATTCATGAAAGCAAATTCTCTCCATTTGTATCACTTTTTATAGTTTATCAATTGCACTCCTACACCTTGTTATAATCATCCCCCACAGCCACATATAAAGCAAAGCAAAGAGGATTTTATTAACTTCATTTTGATGATAAAAAACTGAGGCTCAGAGAAAGGAAATGAGTTTCCCCAAATCTGCCAGCTGCCACTACTTTATAAGTCAGGTAACTTTTTCTTGGCCTTAGGCATTATTTTACCTTTTGCATGTGTACATTTATATACATATAATGGTTAATTTAGCATATCTAAGGTGGGTGTCAAAGGTGGACCTCAAAGGTAGACCTAGGGATTCCTACCTCCATTACTCTTTACAAAAAAAAAAAAAAAAGCGTTTTTTTTTTGATGTGGAAACAACTTTACTATATTATGTGCTAGAAGCTGCAGTCTGGATAGCTTGAACCAATAATCAGATTAAATATTAAAGGTAACCTTTATTCACAAAATAATAGAGCAATGAATGAAAATAAATGTGGAGTTTCTTTAATCACTAATAAATAAATATGCAATTCTAACCTGCATCTTCTTAACACCTAGCTTGCCCAATTATTGAAACAATGACCTAAGAGTAACAAATTTAAAGTAACTAGGAAAATAAATAATAACAATAGATTTATTGTATATGGAGCAGGAGGATGTTAAAATGAGAAATAAGTATAATCACTGCAAATATGTTTCATTTTCAAAGCTGCTTAACATAAATGAGTCCTTTTTTTATCTTTATAAAAATTCTGTGTGCTGGGTGTAGTGGCTCACAACTGTAATCCTAGCACTCTGGGAGTCTGAGGCTGGTGGATTGTTTGAGCTAATGAGTTCGAGACCAGCCTGAGCAAAAGCAAGACCCCACTGTATTAAAAATAGAAAAAGAAAAAAAAAAACTGAGGCAATAGGATCACTTCAGCCCAAGAGTTGGAGGTTGCTGCGAGCTATGATGTCACAGCACTCTACCCAGGGCAACAGCTTGAGACTCTGTCTCAAAAAAAAAAAAAAAAAGGAAAAAAAATTCTGCAATGTAGTTATGGAGGCAGAGTAAAGATTATCACATTCATTTTAGAGGCAGGGAGGACCACATGTGTTAAAAGTCTTGCCCAAGGTCATATAATGTAAAAGAGAAGTTCATTATCAGCTCTTGTATTTTGAGCTTTTGGTTAGGGCTTTATGCTTTTATAGCTTAGCTTTTTATGACAGCATACATGTCAAAATGTGTGTGTGTGTGTGTACATAAACACATGTAATACAGAGTTGTGATGTCCAATAAATACAGTCACATAGGGAAATGGAAAGGAATATATCCAAAGTATTTCAAGGGAAATATCCATGGAATAGTCACAAAATAATTTTACTTTTCATTAAAAATCAATGACAACTTTCCTATTAAATTAGCATTTTAATAATTCAAGAAATATGTTGATATAAACCCTTTTCTCTCTCTCTTTTTTAATGTTTTATGTTTGTTTTATTATTAGGGATAAGAAGTCCAGCCTCTATAAAATTTGCATCTAAAAAGAGGACTTTTCCCTTATATAACAATCAGTGACCATTAAGGATTACATATAACATAATTATTTATATTGTGTTTTTGAAATGTATTTTAAAATGTGATGTGGACTCTTTAGATTATGAGGTGTTCTTTGCCAAAAGGGTGTGAAGACAGCTCCCTGAGCATGGACAGCTCGGAGCGGGGTGTGAACCATGTCTGTGGGGAGGCTGCCAGGTAGCAGCTAGGGCCTTATGGCTCAGGAGCCTGTGGTATAATGAATGCAGAGGCGTCCTACTGCTCCTTTACCAACTTCCCAGGGCCAATGTCAGCAGCAGAAGCCCACACATAGAGATTTCTGGATCCGTTTATAGATGAAAAAACAAAGGGCCTAGGAAGGAAGATAATTGCAGTGAATCAGGGAGAACATCCACCTTCAGGGTTTAATTTTCTCTCCTTATTTGGAGGAGTGACCAGGCCCTCTCTGCCTTTTCCAAACCACATGGGGTTCAGCACAGGACTAGAGCGTGAGTGTTCGGCTACTGCAATGACTTCGGGAACTATGCCCACCTTTTCCCATCTTTCTCAAGGCAACTGGATTCTCCTATAGCCCACTATGCAATGACTTTTATTGAGGCTTCATGACACATTTCCATGATGCCCCCACTTAGCAGCCACAGTCTACCACTGTGCTGGAACCAAAAATGCAATGTACTAGGACTAAGACATTCTGTTTCTTTACTTTTCACCTATAAAATTCAAGACCAGCTCCTTAGCCTCATGTAGTCTCAGCCTTTTCATCTCTTAACATGGGGTTTAATGGTTCTCACCATGAAACCTTCTCACATTTTTATGAGGATTAAATAACATGAGGGAACCAACATTTATAAGCCCCAAAGGATAGTACAGGTATTAATTATCATCTTCTGTTCTCAGAGGGAGTATAGAATAAGGACTACAATTGAAGAATTAATTAACCAATTAATGGTAGAATTTAGCCAAGCTTGTTCTAATGCTACTTTTCCCATTTATAAGGTGTTTTACTTCAGGTGCATTGTATAACCTTGATATGTCTGGGTTTCCTCATTCTAAAATGGTAATAATAGTTTCTTGGTGGGAGCTCACCTGTTGTGCACAGTGCAATGGTACATTTCAAAACCATTAAGAGTATAAATGTCTTAACACAACAAATAAGTAAGTGAGGGGATGGTTATGTTAATCACTTTGATGTGAGCACTCCACATTGTATATCTAATCAGCACATTGTGCCCCCCAAAATGTATACAGTTATGATTTAAATAGAAAAACAATTGAAAATAATAGTTTCTACATCCCCCCAGTGGATTCCCTTGAGGGTTAAATGAGATGATGCCACAGAGGGGGATACACTGTAGCAGTGAACACATTTTATTTTATTAATACTGTTGTTCTTTATTTACAGACTGTGGTTGCTGGAATTCCCAAATTCTGAGGGCATAGGGCCTCTTGGAAAATCTAAGGAGGGATTATTTAGCATGGAGTGATTTTCTTGGTACTCGTCTGAGCTGTACCTTAATTATCTTTGAGAGTTTTATTATTCCCAAGGTTTAAAATGCAGTTATTTTTTATAGGGGGCAATATGAGTGAAAAAATGCAAAAGACTTTTTTCTTAGCTTCCCCATTTATGTATTGCTTCTTTATGTTTATATAAGGAATATAATACTATATAATATATATGTATATGTGAAAAAGAAAAAAACAGATTTGAAAGATCACTAAACTTGGCATCTGGTCCTACATACACTTCTAACACATAGTAGTAAAGTGAAATGATAGTTGTAATAAAGCATCTCCCAGATTCTGACACAAAGTCAGTATTTACTAAATAATCATTCTCTCTTCCTCTCACAATACCAACTTTCCTTTTTAAGGAATTTCTAGGTCTGACATTCTGTAAGTTTAGAATTGTGTCCTTTGGTAAAGTGAGACTTGGCTTAGGTGTGTTGAGGTTAATCTAAGGGCAGATGTAGAAGGGAAAGTCCCAGAAAATCAAAAGATGGCTTTATGGACTTAGAAAATCTTTTCTACTCTCTAAAATATTTTTCTCTATATTTTTGTGACTTTTGGAGCCATAACACTATTGAGTGCAAAGCAGTATGTCCCTAGTTGTTTTCCACGAAGTAGTCATTGATATGTTGGTGCTATGTTGTAGAGAGTGGACCACCAGAGTTTTCTGGAAGCCAGGGTATATTTTTGAAAAGGAGGCTTTGAACCAGACCCTTCAGACCACACAGAATTGAACTTAGAACCCCCCAGTAATTAATTGCTCTAATTGGCTATACTCACCAGCCAACTCCACTACAAAGACATTAGCTGTTAGAGCTTAAAAAGACTCTTCATTTTGTACGAGGGAAAACTGGGGGAGAGAGAGTAAAAGTTAACTAACCAGGGGTCAGAGATCAGGTATGAGTGAAAGTCAGATCTTTGGACTTTTAGCCACTGTGTTACCCAATGTCTACGAATGTTGTCGAGGGCTAGGCACTAAGTGTTTCTTCATGTTGAACTGATGCCCTTCAAGACAAATTTTCCAGTTCTCCACTAGACACTGATGTGGTCAAGTTCAATAACTTAATGGTTTGGAAAATGTTTTGGATCCCTTAAATGAAGGTACTGCAGAGGCTATTTTTAAATGGCCTTGAGATTGAAGCCACTGCCCTTGCACCAGGTCAATGTCTGGTCAGGGGTTTGAGTCAGATGCACGAGGTTTTGTGCTATATGTCTAGCTCCTCTATTGCCCAGCTATTGGAGCTGCAAACTGTACAGTCTCTTCTTCTCTTATTCCTCTTTGAAGACTTGTGCTTGGTGATACAGGATAAGGATCCCACAGAAGCTTGGTGGTCCAAAGTGTGAAGTCGGGAGTTCCTGCTGACTTGGGGTAACAGGTTTGTGGAAAATCCTAAAGAAGTTAAATAATATCACACACAAAAAGCAGAGGGTTTCAATCTTGAACATGTATAGGACTCTCCTCAAAACCTTGTTAAATCACAGACTTCAAGCCTCACCCCCAGAGTTTTAGATTTATTAAATTTCTCTGGTGATGTTGATGCTTCTTGAAGGGGTTTGCACTTTGAGAACCACTAGTTTATGGTATAATGTGTTGATGACATAGTTGATACTCAGCAACGTGCAGCTGATACTCAGTAATTTGAAAGGAATATAAAGAATTCTGGAAGCTCTCTTTATTATGGACTTGTAGGGTGAAGACTTCAGCTTTTTCCTCTGGGTCAACTTGGGTCTTTAATCATCTGGCCAGCATTTAGAAAGGCATTTGATATTCTGCTGTTAATGTAAACACTTCGCACCTGTCCCAAGTATGTGTATCTCTTTCCAAGAGTTTCAACATTTCTGACATTAGTGGAACCCTGATCTTTTCTCTCCTCCCCTTCTCCCTCTCTTTTTCTCTCCCAGCCAGCATCTGTTCTTTTCACAGCTGTGGCTGTTTCATTCTGTCTGCCTTTCTCTCTTCTCATTCCCAACCTCACACTCCCCTCCCCCCCCATTAGGATCAAAATACTCTGTTTTTATTTATTTACTCCACAGCTGTCAGTGTTGTGTCTGGGTCACTGCAGTGCAACTTGCAGGGAAATGCGATCCATGCAGAGTCCTTAAAACTGCAGATACTTGTAGTAACCAATATATACAGAGCCAACAACACAGACACCTTCCTTGGTCTCTGGGTTGATGTGAACATGGCTGGCTTAGGGCTGTGTGTCAGGGTAACCCTGGGAGGAAGGCAGCCTAATGGGCCTTGGGATTTACGACAGACCATTTAAAGGCACTGAACAATTCTGAGTATTTAAAACTTCAGCAACAAAAAAAAAGAGAGAGAGAATTGTTCAGTGGAAAGAGCTCTAAATTAGGAGTCAAAAAACTGAAGTTCTAATTCCAGCTCTGCCTCTAATAAACTGAGTGACCTTGAACAACATTCTCTTGGTCAATATCCATCTCTCTCTCTTTCTTGCTCACTCTCTCCCTTTGTCTCTTGAATTCTTTTTCTCTTCTCACTCATGCTTAAACTGAAGATAGTGGACGTGATGAGTTCCAACACCCTGTCTTTCGTGGGCTGATCTAAATTACAGAAATGTGAAGACTCCATGAGCACTTGGTTCTTATATGGCAGGTACACATCTCACATAGTGCTCTCACCTTGGGTTCTAGGGAATCTCCACGCTTTCACTGATGTAAATGCAAAACTAGAAAATGTTAAGATTTTGAGGCAGAGACTAGGTGAGTGGAAGTACTACAAGTTAAGACATTAACCAATGTGGATTTATTCAGCAAGTAACGTCCACATCTAAAGGGGACTTGAGAGAGGCAGCCTGATAAGCATTAAGGGAAAAGAGTGGACGAGAGCCTGAACTGTTACAGATACAGGAAAGAGAATCCACATGAATTTAATTACAGAATCAATGTGAAACAGAATGGAAACAGCTAGCCCCTGTGAGTCCGTGCTTTCCTCTTTTTCTCATATCCATGTTCAGTGCACAACCAAAGTTAAGGATAAATAGCAGAGTCACTCAGATAGCAGTGGGGAGAATAACATGCTGTGGGAAATTAATGAACTGCAGGGTGAAAATTTTAATTCAATTACACTCACTCCACACATTATTTGGCAATCTTTCTGGGAAGTAGTTAGTGTCATATTGGTTAAAGAAAAAAATCCTTCCTAATGCTGGAGCGCACTCCTGTAAGTCAGCCTCATTTACTTTTCTTTCTTAATACATCAGTATTTTCGGTCACTAAGTGGTGCCCACCAAAAAACAATGAAAAACTGCAGTAAATAATAATTCACTCTTTAGAGCCAATTAAGAACTTACAATGCATGATCATACCCTTTATTTCACTTGATTAGTATAAGAACACTATGACATGGCCAAGTAATCATTGTTACTTTTACTTTTCAAATTATCCTTCCTTGAATCAAGAAGGGTAATGGGGGCGGTGCCTGTGGCTTAGTGAGTAGGGCACCGGCCAAATATACCAAGGGTGATGAGTTCGAACCCAGCCCCGGCCAAATTGCAACAAAAAAATAGTTGGGCATGTGGTGGGTGCCTGTAGTACCAGATACTTGGGAGGCTGAGGCAAGAGAATCGCCTAGCCGAGGAAGTGGAGGTTGCTGTGAGCTGTGATGCCATGGCACTCTACCGAGGGCCACAAAGTGAGACTCTGTCTCTAAAAAAAAAAAAAAAGAAAGTAAGAAAGAAAAAACAAAGGGAAGGATAATGGGTTTTCTAAGTTCTCACAGGCAGTGTGGTAATGTCAGTCGCTCTTTATATTACTTTTCAGGTCTTTAACACCTTTTAAAACCAAATGTGTACATTTATTAATCTATAGCATTAGGATATAAACTTACAATGATTATGTAGAATGTAGTCCTTTGTTAAATAAATTAATATGCCTCGTTAACATTTCCTCATTAATTTCTTCCAATGAAAGACATGGTCTAAATTTCATATGATGGAAGAATCATTAACTGCATATATGTGCAAAATCCATTCAATGAATGCATATTGAGAAAAAATGGCTATGCTGGGCAAACTGGAGAAGCCCTCGGAGGACATTAAGAATGATTTACTTTAATCTCCTTATTTTGGAGAAGTCCAGTCATTACCAAAACCTACCCAACAATTCCGAGGCAAAGACTGCACTAAAACGTTACTGTGTTTATTTTCACCCTCAGAGGCGATTTTCCTCTAACTGACTTAATGTCAATGGCATTTCCAAGCATGTAATTTTCTCAATCTCAACCATTTTGCCACAAACTTGATTCAATCATAGGCTTTTTAGAGGCTTCTAATTCACCTCACATTGTTCCAAATCCTACTGAAGCAATTTTGTTAACAAGAAGACTTGGAAACTTGCAAATATTTACAATTAATTGACCGTAGTATTCTACAGTGAACAGAGCACTGGATTGTGTGTTAGTGAGGAATCCTACCAATAATTTTCTAGGAGCCCTTAAACAAGTTCCTTAATTTTTCTGGGTCCTCATTTTATCATTATTAAAATCATGAGACATATTTAGAGATCTCAATTTTTTATGACTTTCAGAGTTTATAATTCAAATTTGGCTACTTTTTAGATATTCAGGATGATACTGACAAGATGCATTGCATTATCTTAAAGGGGGCGTAATCTATGTCACAAAAATTTGGATTTATGTCTCATTGTTCATTGATTAATGTACTCTATATCATTTTATTTTCATTTTTAATGTTTATATAGTCTCATGAGTGTATATTGGTTTTAGATCTTGTTTACCAAAACATATCTGTCCTATAAAAGAAAATGACTTTGGAAAGGTAGTCTCATTCATGGGAAGTCAGTTCAGTTCAATTTAACTGTGAATAGGCTGTTAAACACATCTGGGCTTTTGTTTATGGAATTGAGAGAATTTCACCTTTGGGTAGAATCAGCTCAGCACACAGAGGAATTTTGTGGCCCAAACCACCATTGCAGAATAGACTAAAAATTCTTCTTAAGTGGCCTCAAGTTGGAATGAATTGCATTGTGAAATCTTTCCATCTCCAATTCTCATGATTCTGCAATAGCTCTACTTCCTGAATGTAAAAATAGGCTGTTTGCAGAGCCGTGGAATGGTGGCTCTCTTCCACCCTGGGAAGAAAGGTTCTCTGTGAGGTGGATAACCCACCTTTGAGCTGGATAGGTCAAATTCCCAAGCGGGTTTATCTTTTTACAATCCAAAGGAAACACCATCTAAGTTTTTTGTTTGTTTGTTTTTAACCACCTGATGTTTGAGGGGTTGATGACAGAACACTGAGAGTGGACATATTCTTGGAAGTGAAAGGTGCTCTAAAAATATAGATATCACTGACCAGGCATCAACAGACTCTTACTCCATCCGTTCCATCCTCCTCCCCCCACGGCTGCTGTTCATCTGCAGTAAAAGTAGCACCCAAATATAAAATAGATGGGTCGGGTCCCATTCCACGGGCTCTTGAAATGTCTGTACTTAAAACAGGATAAAGCTGAAGCTGTGTTTAAAGTGCCCTAAATTAAGGCACCAAGAGCAGCTGTTCTCATTTCCAGCTGGATCCTTCAGGCTACAGCAAAGGACACGGCAAGTCTTACCTTGACAAATTGTCATTTCCAGGCGTTTGGAGATCTTCGTACATATAGCTAAAGGCAAAAAGCTGAGTGGTTCAAAGCAGAACAAGAATGCAACACAACAAAACAGAAAAGACGAGTCAGAACAACAATTAAAAGTACTCCAACCTGATCCATTTTTAAAGAAAATAATTCATTCAAAAGTGTGAATAATACACACAGTGCAATCTGTACTATGCAAAAGGACAGATTTTGTATCTTTCTAGAGTTTATTGGACTCAACTGCCTCTGTGTGTATTTTTTGTTCAGTATTTAGTCTGAGGAGACAAGGTAGTCAAAACTTTTCATTGAAATTTTGATAACTACATTAAGAAAAAGGGATAGATCAGTGCAGAGGCTTGGTATGCAACACTTGGCTTAAAGTAATGAATAATGACAAATGACCTAGCCTTTAGAGGAGAATTCATCATCTGTTTCCTATTACTACCTGCAGTTTATTGAGATATACCTTATATGGGGCATTATATTAAAATTTACTTATATTATTTCATTTAATCCTTACTGCAATCTTATGGAGTAAGGTACTGTTAGTGTCATTCTATAAATGAAGGAAGCAAGGCTCAGAGAAATTACATTAACCAAATTTGTATGACTAGATAGCAGTAAATCACAAATTCAAGTTTAATCCAGCTGTCTACTACAAGCCTGTTTTGTAAAACATTGCCTTGATGGGAGAAAAAAAATTTGCAATTGTAACTGATATTTTACTTTCTCAACCCTACCACTTTCTTTAACCCTATTTTGTTGTCCTAACACACTAGATAAATCTATATTTATTAACATTAAAAATCAGCCACAGAGTTGTAGGATTTAAAAAGTCTAATCTTTGTATTTTGAGCACAAAATGATAGCCCTTGGAAAGGAACCGAGGCCAGCAGATTTTATATGAACCCCGTTTCCTCTCCCTCCTAGTACACAGTAAAATGTTACTTTCCAGCTCCCTTTGCAGATAAGTGTGGCCATGGAATATGCAGGGAAGTGATGTGCTTCACATCTACATCAGGTCTGGTGTATTAAAATATAAATACCAGCTGGGCGCGGTGGCTCACCCCTTAATCCTAGTACTCCGGGAGGCTGAGGCAGTTGTATTGCTTGAGTTCAGGAGTTTGAGACCAGCCCAAGCAAGACCCCGTCTCTACTAAAACAGAAAAAACTAGCTGGTTGTTGTGGCAGGTACCTATAGTCCAAGCTTCTTGGGAGGCTGAGGCAGGAGGATCTCTTGAGCCCAGGAGTTTGAGGTTGCTGTGAGCTAGGCTAATGCCACTGCACTTTAACCTAGGCAACAGAGCAAGTCTCTGTCTCAAACAAACAAACAAATAATGAGAGGACCTGCATATGTGAGACACAGGGGGCCCACAAAGGGTAAAGATCCTAAGTCACGGAATCATTGTATGGAGGGGAGCCACTGTTTGGAGGATCAGTAACACTCATTTTAAACTTTCCAGTAAAGAAACATGCTTCTATTGTGTTAAGCCAGTGTACATTGAAGTGTGATGTGCTAATGGAAAACAATTTGAAAAATAGATTTGGGAGGATATGTGAAATATGAGTTTATATAAGAGGCCACAGTCCTCCCTATCCTTTAGATAGGGATTTCCTAAAAATCTGTAAGACACGTGACTTGGTTTCTTCAAGAAAAGTTTTAGGTAGTAAGAGCAGAGCACCAAGACTGAGGATATTACCTGTAGGTGAAAATAGACTTAAAAGAAATATCAATGAATCATTCTTATTTGGATCCTCATTCAAGACAACAAATTGTTTAAAAAGAAAAATATTTATTAGACACTCAAGGAAGTTTGAAATTTGTGAGTACTAAGTAGATACGTGATTATATTTAGGATTGAATGTTGGTTTTCTCTGATAACAGTACTGTTATGTGTTACGCTTTTTAAAAAACTATTTATCCCTGTAGATTACTTAACTATTTACAAATGGAACGGTAGAATATCCAGGATTTGCTTCTAAAGGTACATTGTGAGGACTGGGTGGGACTATAGCATATAGATAAAATAAAATTAGCCTTAGGTAGACAATTGCTGAAGCTGGGGGTCATTATACTTTCCCTACATTTGTGTATATTCAAAATTTTCTAAAATTAAAAAGTTAAAAAAGAAGAAACTATTTCCCTGGTTGAGGAAAGAACTGAGTCCCAAAGCAATAAACATGTAATGAATATACTTATGACGAGACCCTGAAAAAATGTTCTGATACTTTCCCCACTACAGACCAAAATTCTGGGGAGGATAATCAAATCCTTAGATTTAGGAAATTCCAGAGCTAAGAGGCTTGTCCCTTGCTTTCTAGGAAAGCCTAAGCAAGAAGCAAAACCCAGTGCAGAAATAACTACATGGTTCATGGAAATTGAGACTTTGCCTGACAGAGTCCTCTACGGCCCCAGGTGGTCAAGGAGGAGCAGAGGGGAACAAAGGAGCTACAAAGAAACTCACTGGCCATGAATGAGACCAGAGGTACCTGAGGGGAACATGTGTGCACACAGGCTCACCAAGCAAATTTTGATGACTATTTCAGAGAACACTTAGATGGCAGCAAAAACCAGGTGTCTGCTGGTACCTTAGCATCAAATACATCTTTTGGAACTTGCATGAAAACCTGGGAAAGGAAAAAGAATTCCTAAGTGACCAAGATTAAGTTTCTACCTCCTGGCCAAATGGGATTCTAACATATACATTCTATTGAACTATATACAATTTTTAACAAATTAAAACCTGTATATTTGAATTACAATTTATATATACTATTAATGCAATGATGGTGACCCTAAAAACAAAACAAAACAAAACAAAAATGATTACTTCCATCACATACCAGCTCCCCAGGTGAAGCTCTAAACACATTCTTGTTTCCTTTATTTTTCCTCTTTACCTTTAACTCCGCTCTTTAACTCAGTTAAATGTTTAAATTTTTAATTCATTTGGAAAGAGCTCTTTCGAGGAGAAGAAAACTCTGAGTTAGACCCTATATTCTGCTAATAGCTACTGCATGACTTGAGAAAAATACTTACATCTTTGGACCTTAATTTCTTCCTCAATGAAATGAAGCTCTGGTTCTAAATCTACATTCAAAAATTTATGTAGAGCATTTTGTTTCTTTGTTTTGTGCTTCAGAGTTGTAGGAATATTGGAGAATGTTAGCATATACTGCATAGATTCACTAGCTGGATCATTATCTAAAATAAAATTTTCTCAAGGTGGATTTGGAGTTGGGGGTAGAAGTAATCATTACTTCATGTGCATGATATTGCTGGGGAAATAATAGAATGACAAATTCTACATATCATAAGGAAATTTAGAAATTATCTAATACAGTTTTCTGTGCCCAGAGAGACAAAATTATTTGTCTGACATTACAAAAGATATTAGTGGTAGATCCAGCTTGGAACCTGAGATTTTTGACTTTTTTTTTTTCCTTATTCCTTTTAGTCGCAAATGTAAAGCTGTGGATATAAACACACCTATTTTGATATTAAATACCAAATACCATTACCGGTGATGTATTTGTTGTATTCTGAGCATTGTAAAAGCTTCTGTACATGCAAAGTGAATCACCCTGGGGAGCGAGCAATGGTTGAGAAGGAAGGGGCAACCACGCTAATTAATTATCCTGGATAATGTAATACCAAGTGGCCTTGAGGAGAGTTTTCTTCCAGGTTTACAACAAGTGTCCCTAACGTAAGACTGAGAAGGAGTACCTTTCTGGGAGAAGAATGGTAATTGAGCTAGGCCTTGCAATTTGGGTAAAATTTGTGAAACCTGGATTGATCTGCAAGCAGACGTTCTTGAAGGAAAGAACAGCATCCATAAAATTGGCAAGAAGTGAATGTAGACTCTTAGAGCATTTGAGGTCAATCTCCAGTATGCTGATATGCCCAGAATCATGGAAAATGAACTGATGATTTCCAGTTTAGAAATTAGATCTGGGGTTTGGACTTTCTCATGTAAGAGGAGTTTGTTGAGTAATCATTAAAGTGGCTAAAGGACATAGGAAATGATGTCAGTGCCGTGGACATGGAATCTTATAAAATCAATTTCAGGATGCCAAGGCCAGTGGATCACCTGAGTTCAGGAGTTCGAGACCAACCGGAGCAAGAGCAAGACCCCCATCTCTAAAATATGCAGGGCGTTGTGTCAGGCGCCTATGGTCCCATCTAATCAAGAGGCTAAGGCAAGAGGTTCTCTTTAGCCCAGGAATTTGAGGCTGCTGCGAGCTATGACGCCATGGCACTTACCGAGGGCGACAGAGTGAGACTGTGTCTTAAAACAAAACAAACAAAACAAAACAAAAACAATTTCATAGTTTTAAAGAGACTTTCGTTTGGTGAGGTTAATTGGATCCCTTTTTGGAAAGATAGATTTGCTTGTGTCAGTACAGCCCACCGAAGTGTGAAAAAGTTACCAAAAAGAGCTTTCTCTAAGTCCCCAAGGAGACTGATTATACTCCGACTGGCTACACAGGGAATGGAAAGTTGAAAATTTGAATTCAGCTAGGGACCAAATTAGGACTGAGAAGATGCTGGCTTTAGGCCAGAACTCATAAATACAGCGGTGAACTAACTTAAAGTGGTTTAAATAGTTTTTAACGCAATTATTTGCCCATAAGAGCTTTAGGGGTGTGTGAGGGCCTGAAATATTCACAAGTTTGAATTTCCACAGTGACAGGAGCAGCTGACATTGCCAACAATGTTTTATCTCCTGAGGGCTTATTTTAATATTGTCTTACTTTCACAGCATGCAAGGTTCAGCTATCCACAAAGAAAACACATTCTAAAGAACGACAAGAGGTTCCCCAGGTTTTAGGGTGTTTGTCAGTTCCCATCTGTGTTGCTCCTGCCTGTGTACCAGGGATAGTACTTACAAATAACTATTTGGGGGAGGAATTATTTATGGCAAGGAAATAGAAAAACAAATCTGCATGCCTTCCCATGATAACAAGAGGTCTTGTAAAAGATTCTTCTATTTGTAGCTTCTTGAACGATTGTTTAAGTCTTTAAGAGCTTTGGAATCTGGAATCTGGAATCTAACACCTACTTTTTAATCCACTTCCATTACTTTCTCTCTCTGAGATTTTGGTACTCTTAAAATCTCATGGAGAGGTAGTTATAGAGCGATTCTGAGATTTAAATGAGCTATCATATGTAAAGAGCACAGAATAGTGACTAGCAGATAGTAAGCATCATAAAAATGCTAGCTGTAATAATAAACAAAATAATTATTACTATTATTAACTAATTCATTTATTTATATCAACTACTTTTCTTGCCCTGCCCCTCATACTTCAACTATACTAGATGGGAATACATCTTCACTTATGCTTACATAGTTCGTTCTAATGAAATGACCTTCCCTTAATCTCGGATTGAACTTGTCTCGTTCTTCGAAGTTTAGATACAGTGACATTTGACATTTCATTTTTATAGTCTTGTCAGAGCTCAAGCCCTTTTCTACGGATCCCTGGAAGAATTAACTACACTTTTTTTCTGTGTTACCATCACATTTTGGACAATGCATCACCATTATTTATCTGCATCACTAAAATCTGAGCTTCCTCAGTGGACAAAATGTTGCCGTTTGGTCTCTTCCTTTCTGGAATTTGAGACAGGGTCTTGTTCCAAATCAATACCTCATGTATATTTATTTATGTAATCAATTATTTAGCTGGTCACTGAACATTTTGCTGTTGCGTATTGCTTTTGCTTCTTTATCAGGGAGCCATTTGACTATATTTATGTGGGTCTGTTTCTAAGCTGTCTGTTATGCTCTGCTGACCTATTTGTTTCTTTATCAGTATCACAATGTCTTTTTATTTTTTGTTTGTTTGCTCAATTCTCTTTTTTTCAAATTTCAGATTACTACTAGAGTATAAACAATTCGGTTATAACGTTTGCTTTTTTAAGGTACGGTCCCTGTTGTTCTTGTGTCCTGCACCCAGGAGTTGTGACACATGCATGCCCTTGCATTGTGCCCATTCGGTGGAGGCACACCAATCCCCCTCCTTTCACCCCTCTGCCCTCCCTCCTCCTCTTTCCTCCCAACTTGAATTAAACTGTATTCTTCCCCTGTGTGGGCAAAGATCACTGTATCCTGATTATTGCAT
This sequence comes from Arctocebus calabarensis, assembly GCA_963573935.1. NCBI lineage: Eukaryota > Metazoa > Chordata > Mammalia > Primates > Lorisidae > Arctocebus > Arctocebus calabarensis. The sequence goes on along the minus strand of CAUYON010065896.1, from coordinate 9,368 downwards.
CTTTATAGTAAGACGTGAGGTTAGGTAAGTCAGTTACCCTATACTGTTTATCTCTTTCAATATTGGAATGGCTGTTCTGAGTCTTCCACCTCTTCATATAAACTTTACATTAAGTTTTTGATATCCACAAAATTACTTGCTAGGATTTTTAAACCTAGAGTAATCTTTAAGAAAATAATTTTTTTAGCTAAAACAATTTTTTACAATGTACTAGCAACATTGGTTTATTTCTCTTTGTATTGCTGCTCCTAGATTTAAGTATATTTAAATTAGTCACTGCAAATTAAAATAGCCCATGTATCAATATATATACAGAGGGTGCCCAAACATGAATACATATTTTAAGAGATGTTACCCATATATTACTTTTCAAAGTTGAATTGATGGTACCCTCACTGGTCAAGTGTACCCAGACATGCTATATCCATTTACTTGTAATTTGTCTACATTTTGGAATGATTGATTTTACTTCTAACAAGATTCTTAAAATGTATACATATATTTTTGGCACCCCAGGTATAGACACAGGTGTATAAAATATGGATTTTTTCTTAAACATACTTTTTTTTGAGACAGTGTCTTGCTTTGTCACTCCAATTAGAGTGCAGTGGTGTCAACACAGCTCACTGAAAACTCCAACTCCTAGGCTTAAGCAAAATCCTGTCATCCTCCTGAGTAGCTGGGACTACAGGCATGAGTCATCATGCCCAGCTAATTTTTCTACTTTTTGGACAGATAAGGTCTTCAAGCAACACCTTCTGCTGCCTCAGCCTCCCAGACTGCTTAGATTACAGGCACAAACCACTGTGCCTGGTCCGTAAAAGCACTTTTTTATTTCTGTACTATGGATCTAAATCTTCTTTGGTCATTATCGATGAATAAAAAGATGCCAAAAGTTATTTTCTTCTATCATTATCTGTGATCATATGATGAAAGTAATTATTTTTTATTCTTCTACTTTACTGTGTAGTAATTAAAATGAAACTATAACAATTTCATAGACACAATGGCAGTATGTTTATTAATAAGTAAATGTAATTGGTACCTTTATTGTGCCCTTGAACTATTCAAAAACTTTAGTTTCCTTCCACTTTTTTCTGCTGCCAACTTCCTAACATATCTCTTATTATAAGTATCTTGGATTTTACTTTTAAATATGCATTAATTGTTGTTGTAATAAATAATCATTTAGATTATAAGTTTATAGATGTCTGTGCTCATAAATATTTCTTGTATCTGCATCTTTCTCTTGATTTCATTTGTTAGTTTGTGGACTATATGAACTAATATTACTTTTTAGAGAAGTTTTGTGAGGCTAAACTTTCCAAGTTCTTGCATGCTAGCAATTGGATTATTTACACTTAACTAATGGTTCAATTGGTTTTTGAGTTAAAAGATCAAAATAACTCTTTCCCAGATTGTGAAAACATTATCCAATTATATTCTAATATCCAAGATTGACAATCTGATTTTTGTTTCTAGAATGCCTGTTCATTCTCTCTAGAAGATTTTTAAGTTTGTTGTTCCTACTCTAGCATTTGATGCACCTAGATTGAGGATTTTCTTCATCCTGATGGATAATTGGTAAACTTTTCTAAAAAAGAATGATGCCTTCCATTCTGGGAATTTATATCATTAGTTGCAGTAGCAAAGGCAACATTTTTGTCAAGTTATTGCCTCTTTTACATTTTCTTACTTTTCCTTTTCTATATCTCTTTTGAAGTATTAAACATTTAAGTCAATTCTCTTTGTCTTTTAACTTTTCTTATAGTCTTTATCTTTGACCTTTTCCCTATATTTTGGAAGAATGTATCAGATTCATCCTCAGCTGTGGTTATTCTTTTATTCAATTCACTTAATGTGATCATATTTCATTTTCAAGACCTATAGTTGGTAATTACTTAAAACAGAGTTGTTGATGGATCAATAGCGTAAACTCTCTAATTACTCCGAAGATACTAATTATAATTTTATAAGTATCATTGGGAACTCTGTTTTTGGGGTGTTAGTTCCGTCCGCTGTTTCCTGAACTGGGTCTCTCTCTCAATCTCTCTCTCATGTTGGTTTTCCTCAAATGTTTGATAAGTCTAGCTTGTCTCTGTATTCAAGAATGATTACTCTTTCTGAGAATGTAATTTCTGTCTTGCCCAGCTTATCTTCAGAATTGTAAAAGGGAAAGAAATATATTTAGTATTTGTCTGATTATGTTAATGGCTTGCATTGTGACTATGAGGGTTTCCCTTTCCTTTTAAATTTAACCAGACATCAAAAGTCTACCCTGTTTCTTGGGGTCACACAGTCACAGTTACTGCTTTTGCTTGGAGTAGAAGCCCATTTTACTCAACTCTATGTTGCCCATCAACTGTGAAATGAATAGGTGAGGTTGTCCACGACAATTCCCTAAAGAGTCAATGCTACCTTTTACAACAGTTCTCTCTTTATGGGTAGTGATCTTTATGAGCTATCATCTTCTTAGTAACCAAATACTTTCTTGTAATATGTATATTTTAAATATATATATGCATATTATAACATGTATGATCTATTGTCATTTTTGTTCAATGGGGATAAACTTTCCCTGTTTTTCAGTGGTTAAACTTATTTATACTGATTAAAATTCATATATGTAATAGAGATAAATATTATATATATTTATAACTTTCCATATATATCACTATATCTAACATACAGACAGTGATTTCTAAAAGTGTAAAAGGTGGGGAGGTAGAGACAGGTTCTCAGCCCAACACTTCATTGACTCTCACTCAATATCTTTCTAAGCTAGAATTATACTCACTTTCTTGTTTTGTTAATGTTACAGTTAAGTCAAGTTACACTTATTACAACAGAAGAAAGACTATTAGTATCTGCTACGGTAGGTATTCAAAATAACATATGCCAAACTTGTGTGTGTAAAGGATTTATAATAAACTTTTTAAAATAAATATTTTAACCAGTATTCTTTTAATTAAAAAATGAAGTTTTGAAATGTACTTCTCATAACCTTTTAATCAATATTCAAATAACTGAAATTAGACATATTAGATTTAACTTGTTAAAGTCTAATGTTTAGTTTTCGCAATCTCATGAGTTACTGGCATATCATAAATGTTTTATGATATGTACATTAGTAAAGACATAAAATATTTAATATCTTGTCATCCTAGTTACATTTTACCATTAAGATATTTAAATTATCTATAATAAACCACATTATTGACCATATCAGAATATCCTCTTTTCTGGATCTCTCTGTAATGGTGGTATTGTCAGTGGCATGAGGGGATCCTGGTTTTACCCCATAGATCACCTAAATTTCCCTGGAGCTACTGCCTTGAGGGCTTCCGATACATGTAAAGAAAAATAGAAAACTCTTCTTTGAACTACTTTCAATGCTGCTTGCAAAGAAAACCATTCTAATAAGAAGACTTTTTTAAGTTATTGATAAAAATGTCATTTTCCTTTTTATTTATGGAGATTAAAAATTTATAAGTTCACTTTATTTTACATGAAAATTAAATTTCATTTATAATTTCTTTTTATTGTTGCATAATGATAGTTAAAAATGAGTTCTGAGTTCAATTTTGGCTTTTTTGATGCTGAGATCAGTTCTAGAATAGAGTTAAATGTTGATCTTCCAAAAATAACCTAGCTTACCTCTCAGTCACAACCGTTTGTGGCCATCTTATTTTAAATGAAGTCCAACATTCGCAGGGAATTTTTTTCATGCTATGTTATAATCAGTTGCTATCAAACACATTGTATGGACCCAGGAGGATAAGTCTGCTCTGACTGTGAGCATTTATGTATCACTTATACTTTCCCAGAGATGCATCTACTCAGGTAATTGAGAGCAAACCTACTTGCTTAGAGCTAGGTTTAAAAAAAAAACAAACACATTTCTCATTTATTTATTTATTTATTTATTTATTTATTGAGGATTCATTGAGGATGCAGAGAACCAGGTTACACAGATTGCATTTGTTAGGTAAAGTCCCTATTATAATTGTGTCCTGCCTCCAAGAGTTGTGTGACACACCATGACCCCCCATCCTCCTCCCTGTCTGCTCCTCCCCTTCCCCCACCCCCACCCATGTACTAGGTCAATTGTCATCATATTAGAATTGAGGTACATTGGATTCTTGCTTCTCCATTTTTATGATGCTTTACTAAGAAGAACGCGTTTCAACTCCACCCAGGTTAACACAAAAGATTTGAAGGCCTTTGTATTAACAGAAGCAAAAACAAAGACTATATGATCCTCTTAATGCACAGAGAAAAAGCATTCAATAATACTCAGTATCCTTTTCTAATTAGAACTCTGAAGAAAACAGGCATAGGTGGTACATTTCTTAAAAAGGATTGAAGCCTTCTATGATAAACCCACAGCTAATATTATACTGAATGGTGTAAAATTGAAAGATTTTCCACTTAGAACTGGAACCAGACAAGGTTGTCCTCTATTGCCATTAGTATTCAACATAGTGCTGGAAGTTCTAGTCAATACAATTAGGCAAGAGAAGGAAATAAATGGCATTCAAATTGGAGCATAGAAGGTCAAACTCTCACTCTTTGCTGACAATATGATCTTATCCTTAGAGACCCCAAAGACTCAACTCCAAGAGTCCTGGAAGTGATCCAAAAATAATGTCTCAGGATATAAAATCAATGTCTACAAATCAGTAGCCTTTGTAGATGCCAATAACAATCAACATGATAAGCTAATCAAGGACACACTTCCCTTCACAGTAGCTTCAAAGAAAATGAAATTCCTAGGAGTATACCTAACAAAAGGTGTGAAAGACCTCTGCAGAGTACTTAAACCCTAAGAAAAGAAATAGCAGAAGATATTAACAAATGAAAGAATACCATGCTCATGTCTGAGAAGAATCAACATTGTTAAAATGTCTATACTTCCAAAGCAATCTACAGATTAAATACAATCCCCATTAAAATACCTACACCATACTTTCACAATTTGGAAAAAATAATTCTTCATTTTGTATGGAACCAGAAAAAAAATCCCGTATAGCTAAGGCAATTTTTATCAATAAAAACAAGGCCCAGGGCATGAGCCTACCTGACTTTAAGCTGTACTACAAGGTCATAGTAATCAAAACAACATGGTATTGGCACAAAAATACAGACATAGACATCTGGAGCCGAATAGAAAACCACGAAATGAAACTAACATCTTACAGCCACCTAATCTCTGATTAACCAAACAAGAATATACATTGGGGGAAAGACTCCCTATTTAATAAATGGTGCTGGGAGAACTGGATAACCACATGTGAAAGACTGAAACTGGACCCGCACCTTTCTTCACTCACAAAAATTGATTCAAGATGGATAAAAGATCGAAATCTAAGGCAAGAAACACTAAAAATCCTCAAAGAAACTGGGAAAACACTTGAAGTTATGGGATTGGGGAAAGACTTTATGAAGAAGACTTCCATGGCAATTGCAACAACAACAAAAATAAACAAATAGGACTTTAAAAGGTACAATTCATACTTAAGTAGGTTAAGTATAAACTCACTAGAACCAAATTAAATTTAGTAAAACCTAATATTGAACAAATATAAAGAGATAATGCTAGTAAAAAGACTAATAATGATAAAAAAAGAGACGATATCATTCTCATTTTTTAAAATCTTCATTGTCTGGAAGAATATATAAACTCATTACATTTTAATTTCTTTTTATAATTCCTAGGTTTAAATAAGGAGCATTTTATATTTTATTTTATTTTATTTAAATAAAATATAAAATGTAGCTAGAAACTTGTACAGTAGCTCCCTCTTATCCACGTTTCGCTTTCTGCAATTGCAGTTACTTGCAGTCCACTACAGTCCAAAGTACTAAATGAAAAATTCCAAACATTTACAAGTTTTAAATTGTACACCATTGTGACTAGTGAGATGAACTCTCATGCCGACCTACCCAGGATGTGAATCATCCTTTTGTCCAGCATATTCCTTCTGTATACATAACTTGACTGTTAGTCACTTACTAGCCACCTTTAGTAGTACAACAAATAAATAAATAAAAAACACAGAGTCCAGAGCTATCCACAGTTTCAGGCATGGATAGGGGTTCTGGAACATATCTGTCACAGGTAAAGGGGGACTTTTGTATTTGGGAGAGGGGTGCTTATAAATCCATTTTGAAAAACAATTTTTATGGGTGGTGTTTATAGCAAAGATTTTCATTTATAACTGAAATGTACATGGCTGCTGTTTACTCAAGCAAACTGACATTTAAATATACAAGCGTCATTTGGCACTGTAATTGTCAAAATGTGCTTCTCCACCAGACTTAAGCAGACACAGTTAAGAAAAATTGTTGGAAATGTGCCAGAAGCAAGGTTTAATCCATTGGATTTAGAAACAGAAACATTGATTAGTGCAATTGTATGAGGGCTTCAGTTTCTTAATATTAAAGAAAGGATGATAATAATGATAATAATAATGATGCCAATAACAGCCATTTGTTTTAAGGAGGAGTCAAACCAAATGGGCTATTGTACGCGAGAGTATTTTTTTTTTCAATGAATACGATATAGAATTCCACATAGTTTTAGGAGTTCTAGTTGGCATGATCCAAAATTAATAACAAATAAGTAAGCATTATGGAACCACAGATGCGCATATTAAGTAGAGGGAACAGTTTTTCATCCTGGACTTGCTAGTGAGGAATTAAATCTGAACAAGCTCAGCACAGACAGGCAGTGAGCCCTGCACCTTATTACCTATTTAAAAAAAACTGAAACATGCTGTAACACTCATTCTGAGAAGAGTTCTGTTTACAGCTTTGACATTTGGGGGCTTTTGTGTTTGCGTTCTGGGACTACCCCAAAGAGAAATTTTCTATTTTCATCATTTTTTCAAGTTCTCAACTTATTCTGTGGGTCCAACGTTTTTTGGGGAAACTCCACACTACAGAGTGTTAAGGGCATTGACATTGGAATGGAAGACACCTGGGTGGAGTCTGTTTACAGCTGTTACAGTGAATGTGGCTTTAGGTAAATCACTTTAACCAACCTGATTTCGGGTAAACCCAGAATTTCATTCTGTTTTCAGTAATTTCAAAGTCAAACCAAGCAAAACTTACCAAGCCCCCCCCTTTTATTTTGAGGACAGAATTTCATTTAGTGTCACAGGCCTCAGCCTAGCTTGCAGCAATCTCAAACTCCTGGGTTCGAGCCATCTTCCTGCCTCAGCCTCTGAGCAGCTGGGATTACAGGCACCCACCACCACATCCAGCTAATTTTTCTATTTTTAGTAGAGATGGGGTCTCGATCCTGCTCAGGCTGATTTTGAAATCCTGACCACCTCAGCCTCCCAGAGTGCTAGGATTACAGGTGTGAGGCAAGTGCCTTTGTAGTGGGCACTAAACTTAGAAGGATTAGCTGGAGATCTTCAGCCAAAGAATTCCTGGTCTCTATAATAACGATGGATTGAATTACACACTTTTGGCTTTCTCCAAAGGCTCTATTTGCCAAAGGAAAATGTAAAGAGTTTGGAAAGTCTTTTTGTTCCTTAATATTTCACAGTTTCTAGTCCTTTATGAAACTTCCAAATTTTGAGGTGTTTGTTTTAAGAGAGAAGAAATGGATTTATGAGACATTGGAGAAGGAGAAAAACATGGTTGTATGTCTCTGGTGATATCATAGAAGGGTTTCCTGAGGAAAAGAAAAGGGCAGAGTGACTGCAAAAACTGCAGAGCTGTGAGGCCTCCTTGGAAGATTTGTTTTGGAAAGATACTCTGCCTACATTTCCTGGGCCCCAGGGTCCCATGTGTGGTCGGTCACACCTGTCCCTCACATTCTCACTGGGCCTGCCAGAGAGTATCTGCAGGACCCTCTTCAGGAGGATGAGTGTGAGAGTTGTTAAGCAGTCCAAGTTCAAGTATTTTCCTACCAGAATACGTTATATTTGGCAGTCAGATACTGTAATTATTTTTGTTAAATATAATAGGTGCATTACAGATGACTAGTTATTTGCATGATAAACCCACATCTCTAACCAATATACATGCCATGGTTTCCATAAGAAAAGAGGACTTCAGTTCCAAACTACGGCTCCATCTCTAAAAAGAGGAAGGCTTGAAGCTCATGTTCTTCACACATAACCTTCAGGGTCTAAGGGATAAAAGGCATCTATGAAAGATGGCTACCTAGGCTAATCGAGGCTTGGGGTGTTATCTCTGGCAGTCTTGGCACAACGACTTAATGTTCCTGAACTTCCATTTGCTCAGTTGCAAGGTGAAGTGGAGCTTTCCTACCAACCAATGCTGACATGTCAAGCATCTTCTATTAATCCTTACTTTTGATTCAGTGCTCTGGCCATACCGAATCATTTATTCCCCAGAACAGCCATGGTTTCTCAAACCTCTGACATTAGACTTCCTCTGCATATTTAAAGATTCAGCTCAAACATCACTTCTAGGAAAATGTTCCTGACCACCTCACACATGCACAACACAAACACATACAGCGCAGACCCTCTTGGAGTTTCCAGAACGCCTTGTGTTTACCCCAGGAACAGTACTTATCTCACTGCGTACAATGTGGCTCTTTAGTTGCTATCTTTCACCCTTGTACTGCAAATGTTTTGAGAATAGGGATCATATTACTTGGCTGTATACACCTAAACATTTGCATACTAAATATCTCCTGAATAAGTGAATAAATGCATGAACAATGATAAAGTTTTTTTCCCTGCAAAAGCGAAGCTCTCTTTCCACACTGTCTCCCTTAGTTCACTGCTCTGTCTACCTGGGTCAAACATATCCTGGGTTGGGTGAGTAATCAAAGCTGCCCTATGTCCCAGAACTCATTAGCAGCAGCCCATGCTCCTTCCCCCTTAGTCACCCAGTCATGCTGACAAAACTTACCAGCTAGCTTTGGGGAAGGGCCCACACCTTTCTTTGAGGCTATACCTTGGCCCCTTAAGCATAAAGTGTTCTGAAGCCTGAGTCACCCGTCCTTGCCCATTTGCATGCCTGGCTGCTGCCCAAGACTCAGATGCTTGGCCACCCAGGTGCTCGGCCTCAGAATGCCAACAGCAAGGTGGTCTTGGCCAACAGAGACCAAATTTACCTAGTACAGAATCAAAGAGGAAGTAAGCCCTAGCTGGGAGTCAGGAGACCCCGCTGGGCGTCTGCACTGGCAAGTTGTATAACCTTTGGCAAAACACTTATTCCTGGGCCTATTTTCACTTCCTTTTTTTTTTTTTATTGTTGGGGATTCATTGAGGGTACAAGAAACCATGTTACACTGGTTGCATTTGTTGGGAAAAGTCCCTCTTACAATCGTGTTTTGCCCCCAAAAGGTGTGGCACACACCAAGACCCCAAGACCCC
>CAUYON010065895.1:0-26869 GCA_963573935.1 Arctocebus calabarensis | reverse complement strand
TATTATGCAGCCTTGAAGAAAAATGGAGAATTTACCTTTTTCATGTTTACATGGATGGAGCTGGAGCATGTTTGCAAAGTATCTCAAGAATGGAAGAAAAAGTATCCAATGTACTCAGCCCTACTATGAAACTAATTTATAGCTTTCATATGAAGGCTATAACCCAATTATAGCACAAGAATATGGGGAAAAGGGCAAGGGAGGGGAGAGGAGACGGGAGAATGGGTGTAGGGAGGGTAATTGGTGGGATCACACCTACAGTGCATCTTACTGAATGCAGAATATAAAGGTCTTAACACAATAATTAAGAAAATGCCATGAATGCTATTTTAACCAGTTTAATGAAAATATTTCAGATTATATATGAAACCAGCACATTGTACCCCATGATTGCATTAAGGTACACAGCTATGATTTAATAAAAAAAATTTTTTAAATGTGTAGATAGTTTAGGTGTGCACTTTGATTAATTGCATTGCTTCTTGTTGGGATATATAAACTAAACCTGTGATTCAAAATTGGGCATTTCATATTTCATGACCTAATAGTAAATTGCCTTCTGAAAAAATATATTTCCTCCCATTACAAAGGTTCCTATGCCTTATAGCCAGAATTCTCTACAGTGGATTTCTCAAAATAGGAAATATTACATTGAAGTAACTTAGCATCCCATTTATTATAGTATGTAAAGTTTAAAAGAGAAATAAATATGTATATATACATACCATAGCCACAGAAGACAGAACCTTACCTTTCAGCTATTTTTTCTTTCAGCTATTTTAGAAATAGGCATATTATAAATTTAATAAAGTGTTCTGTATTGTTATATAGTCCAACATGTTTAAATTATTCACTTCATAGCCTAGCACGTTTTCTACACATATGCTACTTCATTGTTTTATACTAGTTGATTTATAAAAATGTCATCAGCATAGTGCAAATTGATGATTCCAGCAAAACACATTTGCGATATGTTAGGTAGGTGACAGGCAATTTTAAAAAGTTGTATTGATTTGTCTAAAATGTTAAGTGACATAATAGCTATACAGTAAAGTATTGAATAATTTAAGCAAATCAATGTTTTCTGAATTTTGTAGGAGTACAAACTACCTTGGGTGCTAAGGTAAATCAATATAATAAAATAAAAATGAAGCGGTTTGTAATGATGAATGTATGGGTGGATAATAACTAGAGGTAGAATCTCATTTAGCCATTGTAACAAACAACTTCCAGGCAGCTTTTGTGCACTATTCCCATCAGAAAACATGGCATTATATAGTCAATTGATTTTAGCACTTAAATAGCTTTTCATTTTCAAGACACCCAGCTTCAGTATACACTAAACCCTTCCCAGAGTGTCATTAATTATGGCTTGGTTTAGAATGATAATACATATTTACTACCATTAGAGCTATTTTGTGTGTTTTATGTGGTTTGTAAATAATGCTATATTTTATGGGAAAAAATGAGAGATGTTCGTTTGTTGTGCTCTTATTTATTTGCAAGATTTAGGATTTAGCATTTTTGTACTATTACTAACATCTTTTTACTCTCATTTCCAATGGTGACTTTCTTAAGTAAATAATCCACTTGAAAATATTTATTTTTCATTTAACACAGCTAGGTCTATGCGCGTTTTTTAGTTTCCCCATTTTTGTTCAGAATATAGAAAGTATGTAAATATGAGTATGCATGGACAAATTTTGCCTGTACAATATTTTTTGTGGTTTATAAGAATTTTAAGATCCATTGAAACCTATGGACCATTTCCACAGGAAGATTAAATACAAATGTAGACATAAACACTGTGCTGTATATAATTTAACAGAATTCAGCTCCACTCTGAATACTTTTTACATTCACATACAAAAGATAAAAATTAAACAGCCACAGTTAGTAGTTATGAATACTCTGAATGCTTTATCTTTGTAGTTGACTTAAAATTATGGAAGTAGATAGGTTATTTGCTAAAAATAGATAACCCATCTACTTATCCACTCTCTAGAAATTCAGAAGATGATCCCATAGAAGGGGCCAAGATAGTAGAATATCACCAGGAAAAAAGAGGTCATTTTTGAATGGGAGACCCAAAAATTGTCAAAGGACTAATACCCAGACTATAGCCAAAGAGGAATACAGTACTGATTCTCGGTACATTGCAGTAAATTACAGTGGGTCAGAGATGGCCCCAGTAGTCAGCACGTCTGGCATCAGATACAGCTCCATTATTTTATATTGTGACCTTGGTGAAATTCTTTAGCCTTTCTTTAAGAATATCCCCATCTATAAACTGGGGATAATAACTGGATTTATTTTATAGGTCTGAAATGGTTATACGCATGCAAAGTGCTTAGCAGAATGCCTGGCATGTATCCAGAGGAAGATTGAGACTCAAGTCCAGATATCCCACCATTTTTGCAGCAACCTTGTTTACTGTGAGAGTTACCCTGAACCCTTGCACACTACTGGTGGAAGTATAAATTAGTACAGGAATTATGGAAAATAATGTAAAAGGTCCCCTCAAAACATGAAAAATGGAACTACCATGTGATCCAGAAACACCCTCTTGGGTATATGTTGAAAGGAAATGAAAACAAGATGTCAAAGAGATATTTGCAGTCCCACGGCTGTTGAGTGTTATTCACACTAGTAAGATGAGAAATCAACCTTGGTATCCATCAACAAATGAATGGACAGAGAAAATGAGGTAGATATAAATAATGGAATGCTACTTAGCCTTAAAACAGAGGGAAACCCTGCCATTTGTAGCAATATGGATGAACACGGAAGACACTCTGTTAAGTGAAGCCAGCCACACACAGAAAGACAAATACTGCACCGTCTCACTTATGAAATCCGGAAAGTTAGACTCATAAGCACAGAGTAGAATGTTGATCACCAGAGGATGGGGAACAGGGGGCTGGGGAGATGTTAATCAAAGGACACCGCATTTTAAGTGGTATGTATAAAAAATAAATTCAAGAGATTCATTGCACAACATGGTAACTACGGTTAATAAAAATGTAGTGTATTCTTGAGAATTGCTAAAAGAGCAGGTGTTCTCATCACACAAAATGACAAATATGTGAGGTAATGTATATGCTAATAGCTCTATTTAGCCATTCCACGATGTATATACATTTCAAAACAACATATTGTACACAATAAATTCTTTAATTTGCCAATTAAAAAATCAATTAATCATAAATAAATGAAAACAGAAGCTCCTTTATAAAATAAGGGTGTGCAAATGGAACCTTCCTTACAGGATTTGACTTGATTATAAACTGAGATTATTGATTTCCTGTACTTAGCACAATGCCTGGCACAAAATGAAAACTCTGTAATTATTTGCTACTATTAGCAGTGTTTGAAGTTTTTTAATCTACAGAATACACAATGTTTCATAGACAAATGTCTTGAGATCATAATAGATAGTGTAGGTTACCAATGTTATAAACCTTGACAGTGGTAGACAAAGATAAATCAAAGAGTGTGAAGAAGTATAGTTATTTTACTTTCCTTATATTTAAGAGTGAGGAAGGAAATAATATCATCAGCAAATAATGTCTGATGGATCCACAAATAGATTTAGATGCTGTTTTAAATTACAAAGGTGACTAATAGAGAAACTATGAATTATATAATTAACAAAATTTTGAAGAGGAAGGGGGAGATAAAAAATATGGGAGGTAACTGGGTTTGTAATTTATATCTTTTAATTGACTCTTGTTGGTAAAAACATTGTCTTTTTTTATGCATTATACCTAATGCTGAATGCTTTATGCATGTTAACTTGATAAATTCTCACAACAAACTTGTAAGACATTTACAATATTAGTATTCAATTTAAAAATTAGGGGATGTAGGCACAGAGCATTTGAGTATTTTTATCAAGACCTGAATCTGCCAGTAGAGTGGATATTCCTGTATCTATTCCGAGAATAAAGAGGCAGTATATGTAATCTAAAATTATACATGGTATTTTAGTTGAATTTATTAGAATTATGGTGGTAATAAAAAATTAAGTAAAGTTAGATATTTTAAGGAGTGATGGCTTCTAGAGAATGGGCTATCATTTGAATATTATGAAAGGGAGAATGTTATAACCTACATAATTTATTTTTATATTATTATTTTTTTCCTTTGACCATGTGCCTATATTACTTTTTTTTTTTTTTTACAATTCTATGATTTTTTTGTATAATCACAGAGTTGGATAACCATCATCACAATCAGTTTTAGAACATTTATGTCACCTCCCCGACCCAAACCCCACACTCATTAGCAGTCACACCCAACCCCAATTAGGCAACTACTAATCTAATTTCTATCTCTATGGATTTGCCTTTTCTGGACATTTCATATAAATGTAATCGACATCATGTGATCTTTTTTGATTGGCTTCTTTCACTTGGCATAATGTTCCAAGGTTGTTCACTCATGTCACCTTTGAAGTACTCCCTTTTGCCATCAGGTGGGCAATGAGGTGTGTTGCACTTTTTCTAGGAAGAGTTCACAAACTTAATTGTCTGACTTTATATTCACATACACAAAAAATATTCATAGTAGAAACAGGAATTACAAAAGGATATATCACTCTGTTTTCCAAGTGGAATCCATCTAGAGTAAAGGTAACTCCATCAGCCCATCTGTATAAAAGTATCAAAAGAATTAAATGGGACCCCAGAAGAGTAGCTCTCTGGATCTAGAATGGACCCAGGCATTAAAATAAATAGAAGCGAAATGATATACTCATTCACGATTTATAACCCAAATTAGTCACTGAGGTAAATATATATAAACACTGTCTATTGATAATAAGTATAGTAACTATATAAATTTTATCTTAGTAATGATACCTCTCCCTGGTGAGTTGGTTTTAAATTTTCACATATTTTTAGTTTTCACTCTTTTGGCTCGAGGTAAATGTCTTTCTGTAGAAATGGAGGAGTAACATCTGCTTCATTCATCTAAATACTGCTCAGGTAGCATTAGTCATCAGTAAAAGTTAATTTTTAAGACAAAATAGTTTATCATTCTTTCATTCACCTTGTCTTTATTCTGTTTATATGACAATGTATCGATCAATATCATTACCCTTTCATGGAAATTTTAATACAGTTTAGACAAATGAGCAGCTTCAAAAACATGTTAATTCCCCATTTATTCCCTTTAAGGCTGTGTCTAATTTTGTAACTGGCATTTGACAAGGCAATGAGTCTTCTTCCCAGCCTGCTGTTAAAATACTACTTTTGCATGAAATTCCCTTTGGAATGATATGCCAAGAAATATATTTCTCAATTCTTTTCTCTATGATGGAAAAATTACTCAGTTTCAAAATATTTAGCTACACAGAAAGTGAGAAATTAATGTTTAAAGAATCCATATTGTATCGAAAATCAGAACATCTCCAGCATCACGATGCAAGATGTTCACAAGTTTGGGTCTTCATTGTAGCTTTTCAGATGTCTCATGCAAAATCAGGATATAAACTGAGGATTCGTTTATAGGAGCATGTGCATTTCTATTTTGCTTCTTAGATATGCTCTGGAAGACAGAAAAAGTGGTAATGACATGACTACGATTGATGTCACCTCTTGGATGCTGTGTGAAAAAGACACTGCTATGACAGGAAATGAAACTGATATACCCAGATGGGAAATTATGAGCTCGACCTTATAACAGAACTGATTATATTGAGAAATGCCTTTTTAAAACATGGGCTAGCTTGGGTGTAAAAAAGGTGATAGGTAATTTTTTCAGGGCAGAGAAAAGAAACTAGTGTATTTGAAAGAATGGTAATCATTTCTCCATCCTACCTGTGGGTAGTATGTAGGTAATCTGTGCTTGATCTGTTGGTGTTAGAGATTCCCATCATCCCTGACAGAGCTAACTAAGAGGGCTTAGATCTAAAAAAGAGTAAAAAGTACAGCAATTAAAAATAGTACAGTTCATTCATAGAAGTTCATGGAGCATCTGAATCATTCATACCTGAGATCCTCTATAAAAAATGCAAAATCTTGGTCTCAACACAGGTCTACAGAATGAAGATCTTTCTAGGTTGGGATCTATCAAATACACACTCTAAGGTGACTATCTTGCATTTCCCCTTGGTATGGTAAGTGTTGACCCACCCTATCTGAGTGGTACTTAATTTCATACAGTAGTTACTGAGTTAGTGATATTGCATAATATGATATTAATATAATCTCTCAATATAATTCTATGGCAGGAAATGTTGCACACTGTGGTCCTGTTATTTGATAAAACTACTCCTTGACAATGCCATTCACTGGACAAGATGTTTGGTAAGATCCTTTATGAGTTCAATGCTCTATGCCCAAAGTAAATTTAAAAAATATTGATGGCTATGTTATTGCCCTGTGTAGCTATTATGTATCAAAAATAATCTAAAATAAATGAAAATATTTTTGAGTCAGTATAGACTTGAGTTTGCACTAATGAGCTACAAGGATATGCATGGATTTACTTGTGTAATTTTTTTTTTAGAAACGTTATACTACTACCCTCTTAACAAATTCCATTTTAATAAGTCATATTAAATATTACATATAGAACATACAATGCAGTGTTGATACATAGTAGATAATAAATGGGGATTTTCTTTCCTAGGAAAATACTAGTTCTTCTATTTATTGTGTACTTCTAACCATACAATAGATAATGATGGAGACGTAAACAGAGTGATTCTAAGGCTTATGTAGGAGAGGTCCCTAGAGACCCCTCTAAATTTGGTCAAAATTTTGCCTTCTATGCTGACTCCATCTTCTTTCAAATGTGTCTTTTATGGCCTTTGACCTAGAAAGCACACTTAGTTGAGTGTTTTGCTTGCTTAAAAAATGACGAAAATATTATCTGATTTTACTATTTAAATTTAGTAAAGATTTTTGTTGTTGTTGTATAAAATATTTATTTGGTGAAATTATCTTTACAGTAACCTGATTTCATATTATAATGTTGAAAACAATAACATTAAATATAATTTGATGTTATATGGATATGTGGCTTTATTTATTTATTTTTCCCTTTTATTAAGTCATACACACAGTTCATGAATATATTTATGTATTTGTGGGGTACAATGTGTTGATTTTTTAATACAATTTGGAGTGCTTACATCAAAGTATACTCAACATAGTTTTTACATCATTCATTTAACCATTGCATTAAGACATTTATGTTCTATTCTTGATAGATTTGACTTGTACTCTTGCAATATGCTCCACACCTATGGATATGTGGTTTTAATTAGCAGATTTTTTGTCATTATTCTCAAAGAGTACCAAGATGTTTGTCAGTCTCTAAAATATTTGTTCCTCAACTCTTTCATTCCAAGCATTTGAATACATGCATGTTAAGGGATGCCTTTGTCTGCCCCTTATGCAGATAGTTAGCTGAATGGATAGATTAATAGTGGAGCATATATTAAATATTATGACATATGGTAATAATGGTGTGTAGGCTTCTATAACTTTTTTGTATGTCCAACCATGTTACTAGCATTATCCTTTTTTATAATATTTACTTACATTTTAACTCTTTTTTATAATATTTACTTACATTTTCCAAAATTACATAAAAGAAATGTATTTTGTAGGAGAGAAATTTTAATGCATCATGGCACTTAACAGATTTTTCAAAGTTATTATTTTGATGCTCAATATTATAATATATATGTTTATATAGTCAATAAGAAAACTTCTTAATTATATTCAACATTCATACATAACTCTTCACTTTAATTATATATCAAAACAAAATGCCAAATATAGCAATCACTACTGGTTTTGTTCAATATAACGAATTAGATAACAGGACACCTATTTGAATTATAGTTAGGAATAATAAATACTCAATTTATCTTTAACACAGTTTAGATTTTACTTTCAAATCAGTAAATGTTTCTGATTTCCTCAATTTAAATTACAAAACATGGTTTCTTTTTTATATAATTAACATTATAAGATCTTTACTTATCACATCATGTAATTAAAAGCCACATTTGATTAATTAGAAATTTTGAAAAGTACCCATGAATGATATTTTGTGTTCTGTATTTCTGTAGCATCAGTTGTAATATCTAATTTTTCATTTCTGATTAGGCTTATTTGTATTTTTTCTTTTCTGTTCTTGGTTAATTTAGCAATACTTCTGTTCTTGTTTACCTTTTCAAAGAAACTAATTGTTGTTTTGTTGATCCTTTGTATTGATTTCTTGTTTTCTATTTCATTTATTGATTTTTTGTTTTCTATTTTATTTATTTTTTATTCCTCTGGCTTTCTTTGTGGTTTGCTCTTTATTTTTTTTGCAGTTTGTGGCTGGGGCCAGGTTTGAACCCACCACCTCAGGCATATGGGGCCGGCACCCTACTCCTTGAGCCACAGGCAACGCCCTTTGGTTTGCTCTTTCTTTCCTAATTCCTTGAAATGTGTCATTAGGTTATTAACGTGTGATCTTTCTGTCTTTTTGGTGCAGGCATATAATGCTATGAATATTTCTGTTTCCTTTAAAAAAAATAAATTATTACACACATTGGAGATGACATGCTTATACAGTACAGGAGAATTTAAGTCAATCCAGGCAAAATTTTAAACAGAATGGACTTTCAAATTATGGATTGTTGTACTTGTAGAACATTGCACACCAATCAATTGTTTGAAATAACGTATTCATAGAATCACCTCTGTAGCGCTTCAAAGTTGAAGGGATCTACTCCTTCCAGTATGTACTCAAAGTAATAACTTTATCAAGTATGACTTCTGGAAAGCATCTTTCTTTTTTGCTGTGGTGTAAAAGAACATTTTCCACTTGCGATCTTCCAACGTCATGGAAATCTCTGTCAGGTCCTTACTGTGTATAGAAAAGATATTAACTATGTTAATAGTTTAGAATTGTGGGGAAAAATAGCTTCCTTAACCTAAACATCACAGAATAAATATTATAAAACAGGAATGTTTACATGAGCCAAGAAAATACGTCTCTGAAAAAAAATGTTATAATTCTGAAAGACACAAGAACAAATATTGGAAGAGGTATATTCAAGGTCCTAGCTAAACTTCTTTATTTGACAGTCAAAGAAAAACCAACTAAAATGATCTAAAATTGACTACCATTCCCAGATGATATTCTACATTTTTAGTTAACTGGGAAGGAAAATAAAACAATAAAATGATTTGATAGGCTGTGTAAAAGAAATCTTTCCCTAATCGTCGATTAAATCCTGAAAGGAAGTAAGATATCCTCCACATACAAATAATTCACAATGGATACAGCTTTATTCATCAGCCATAACAGCACTATATTCTAATCTGAATAGATGGTAACACAGCATTCAAAGATCTTGGCAGGTATTCAGCCTTACATGTATTTTATTTTCTTAAATAAAGGGAAAAAAGAGGAAGGGCTATTCTGTAGGTCTGAGAAATCATTGCATCAATTTAGAATTATCTAGCCTTATACATGAAGAGTTAAAGCACCATTATATCAACCCTGTCTTTATCTGTGCCTACTTTTTCCTTCTTTTTTTAAGTGAAGATGTTAGTTTAATTTTTAATTTATTGAATCTTTTTCCTAGTGATGTCTTAAGCATGTGAGCCAGTGTGATTCTCTGAGGGGGGTTAAATCAAAGAGGTTATTGCTTAGGAGATTACCATGACCAGTCAAGGCAGTTTTAGCCTCAAGTACATTTTTGCAGGTCATTGGTTCCTATAGAAAGTAATCTCTCTGAAGTTCAATTCTGGGCAGCAAAAACAGAGAGAGATGAAAGTATCTCTTTTCCATTTATAATCAGGCTTTAATTGATCTCAGCAGATTTCCTAACTGCAGAGGTTACCTCAGGTAGGTCATCTGTTTTCTCATCTGAGATCTTGCTGCCATAATCAGCACTTTAGGTGTTATTCTAAGGCTACAGAAATCCCTTTCTCTGTGTGTAATAAAGAGAGGAATCATTACAGCTTGTCCCTAAAATAATGCTATTGGCTATGAGTATAAAGCCACAAAGGAAAATGGTATGAATGTTAACAACTGAATGCAATGATTCTGTGAATGAAAGAAAACACAATATTTTAGTAATTAAATACAAGTTACATTTCCTTATACATTCAAAACTTACAACTTATCTCTTTTGGAGTGCCTTTTATCATTTAATACACTAGATTTATCATGACTCTACCCATATTTTAGATGGTTTGAGTGGGACACTGGTGAAATCAATGGCAGAAGTATTATTTTGATGAAAGTGTCTCTTTGTATATATTTTCTACTCTTGTCTATTGAATAGCTGTTTTATGATAAAGTGAAATGTGATTCAGTCATCCTAATTAGATGAATAATTAACAATAATTATTATTTCTATTGCTTCATAGCTTTCAGCAATTATCAAATACCTAGAAAGAATCTTACTTTTCCACATTTTTCTAAAGTAGCTATATGCCTATTTCTGAGCTAAAGAATTAGCATTATATTTGAAGTTTTGTTTCATTTTACTTACAAATTCTATTTATATTCTACTTGCTTTAGATTAAAGACCATATATTAAGTCTAAAATAAAATTGGACCCTGTTTCTCCATTTTTGTTCACTTTTATTTTTGCTAAATGCAAGCACTTCAGATAAATAAGTTTTACCGAATCTGCTGAAATCCTATGACTGGGTCAAAATTTTGTTATGCAAACATAGGACATATAAGAATATTCTATTTTAGTTCCACCACAGGTCATATACTGGGTTATACTGAAAATCAGTTTTAATCATAGAAAATAATTAACTACTACAGTTATGTAATGATTTACACATCTCCTAAATATTTGTTTCATATGTTACTGTATAATCACATATGAGAATAAATCTTACCGAATAAAACCCATTCCCCAACCACAATTAGTGCCACTAGACCCACAGTGAGTAGTCAAATTGTACATGGAAGAATTTCTGTCTAATCTATGATATAACCACTACAGATACGGGCAAAATCACACACATGCATCCTCAATTCTAGAAAAGTTTTTAAAAGTTGGGATGTTAACTGGTAGTATTGCATTTTTTAAAGAAAAAGGTATTGAGGCCTAGAGATGTATAAATGTATCAGTCTGGATTATTTCTATGGAAAAAAATAAAACCTACTCAAAGTTAGGTTAAGTGCAAAAACAAATAGGTTTCAAAAAGAAAAGTCAAGTCCTTTTGTAAATGTTAGTATCAGCCACTGTTGGTCTAGGTGGGAGACTGACTAATAAACCATATCTCTCATCATTTTTCTGTACTTTCCTCTTCTTTCATAGGCTTGACTCTCAAGCAGACCTCTCTTGGGGTGATCTAAAGGACGCCCAATTACTTTGAGGACTGCATTCTGCTGTCCCGTTAGCATCTACAGGATAAGCTGTCCACATAAGCTGTAATGTAGACTCTCCTTGAGCCATGGGCCCAATCTTAAACCAATCGCTATGGTTTTAAGTTTGACTGGATAGCTACAGGTCATAGACTTGAAGCACAAAATTATATGAATAAGGTAAAGGGAAGTGTGTTTCCCAAAGGAACATTTTAAAAGCCATTTTAAGATGACAGAAATGTAGATGTTGAGTCTAATTACAGTCCATCTTATCAACATGTAGGTTCAAGTTGAGAATCTCTAAATGCAGTTCCTGCTTCACAGGAAGCTCCTCAAGACTCAGAAATCCATGGTTCCATGATAAATTCTCCACGACCCAACCGTATTCTGATTTAAGATAAGCACAGTAACTCATTACATTTGAAGAAAACAAAGGATATGTGGAAATAGCACAGAAGGGTCATGTGTCTGTAAGTTTCAACCATAACCTTTGAGAAAGCAAGAAAGAGCAAAGACTTTGAGCTCTGCAGGTGGAAAGCTTTCAACGGAGAGGCAATATAGCTTTCCTTAATCCCTTCTTCTTAGAGGACTTTCTCTAATGATTGTTCTCTGTGGTTTGTCCACGTAGACAATATTAAATATTCTTCTGCCAGTGTGTATAATGCCATAGAAGCTAACTAGATTTCAGTATAGGTTTGGATGCCTGAAGGTTTTCATTTGCAACTAAGCAATTAAAAGTCTCTGTTTTGTTAAGGTTCGGTCAGCTATCAAACTCACTTTAACAACTTTTGGGCTATCTTCTTCCTATCGGTATTGCAATTCTGTGACCACTGCCAGAGAGATGACAACCTGGAAGATGAGGAAGATGAGTTCAGTCATTTCACATCAGTGATGCAACCCCCTCCCTCGGTCCCAGGTCAATGGCTTCCATCTTGGAATGTGACTTAAGGTTAAATCAAGTCATTCGCTGGAGAGGTGAAGGCAGATATGATCTGTCACTCATTGTAGAATGTGAGCAAATGGTGGTGCTTTAATGAATGCAGCAGAATGAATTCTAAGACCCTAACCGTGTCCCACTTCCCACGACTTTCTGATTCTTTCAAATTCTTAAGATTGACTTTCAGCATTCTTTTTTTTTTTTTCAGCAGAAATAGCCCCTTTATGAAGCCTGTATTTTCTTTTATTCAGCTTCCAGACAGGCTAGTTTTATGAACATTCTTTCTAATAGGACATTAGTGTAAGCTGCCACAAAAAAAAAAAATGCTACTTAACTATGTTGAGATATTTGTACCAAATATCCTAATGATCCAACCATTTAAATACATGATCTAATTTCAAGATAAAGGAAGTTAAGATGCTATTTTATTACCTCGTAAGAAAGACTGCAAACTTCCAAGACAAGGATAAAGCAATTCATTCTGCCCTGTACTCATTGGCAATAAAACTTTAAGGAACATATGCCTTGAGTCTTAATTAATAATAATATTTTGGTTTTGAGTTAATAAAACTGCAATTCAAACAGCTTTAAACAAAAAGGGAGTGAACTTGTTTACTTCATGTAAGTCCAAGGCATTGGCTAGCTTTAGGCTGAATTAAATCAAAAGCTTATTTATCTTTTCGTCTTGTGGCTATGATTTCTTGGAGTTGGTCCAGTTGTAATAGTTTCCCTTAAATACCAAATCAGTTGTAGACTAATATTATTTTCTTATTTTCTTTAGAGAAATAAAATATCCTTTTTTTTTTTTTTTTTGAGACAGAGTCTCACTATGTTGCCCTGGGTAGAGTGCCATGGCTTCACAGCTCACAGAAACCTCCAACTCTTGGGCCTAAGTGATTCTCTTACCTCAGCTGGGACTATAGGCATCTGCCACAATGCCTGGTTACTTTTGTGTTGTAGTTGTCATTGTTGATTTTAACTGACCAGGTGGGTTCAAACCCACCAGCCTTGGTGTATGTGGCTGACACCCTGCCTACTTAGCTATGGGCACCACCAGAGAAATAGAATATCTTAATTAGACAAATCCTATATCCATACCCCTGGAGAGGGAAGGAAAATGAAACTTCACCCACTGTTATGGACTATGAATGCGGAATGAGTGCTGGGTTTGGATGATAAATGCATAGTATCTATTCGCACCTTCTCCTAAACGCACTTCCCTTCTGCAGAGCTGCAAGATGAAATTCTTCATTCCACAAACTCTACTGAGTTTTTGGAAGCAAATAATCTGTTGCCAATTATATGTACTTGAGGGAAACTTAAAAGGAGGAAGTCAGGCAGAGGTGATCTCCCTGCTGCTGAAAACAAGTTTGTCTTCCCTCAGAAGCAGGCACATTCATGGTAAGCACATTCTGGTGGCTGAAAGTGGTGTCAGTGCCTACTCGTTAGCTGTCAAGAAGCTGTTAGCGTGCAAGGTGCGGTCCAGGCCTTCTGATCCAAGTGACGGTACAGCTTGTCCCAACGCCTGGCGTCCTCTAACTGCCACATGTCCAAAGTCTCCAACACATTTCTATTTATATTTGAGTAAATTTCATTTTCACAAATAATTCAAGATTTACTAAAAACATTGCAAAGAAAGAACAGAGAGTTCCCCTATGCCCCCCCCCCCAGCTCACATCTACTTCTCCCTATTCTTAATATCTTTTTGTTTTGTTTTGTTTTTGAGACAGTCCTGTATAGCCCTGGGTAGAGTGCCATGGTGTCATAGCTCACAGCACCCTCAATCTCTTGAACTCAAAGTATCTTCCTGCCTCAGCTTCCTGAGTAGTTGGGACTACAGGCACCAGCCACCACACCTGGCTAAATTTTCTATTTTTTGCAGAGATGAGGTCTCACTCTTGCTCAGGCTGGTCTCAAACTCACGAGTTCAGGCGATGTGCCCATTTCATTCTCCCAGAGTGCTTAGATTATAGGCATGAGCCACCTTGCCTGGTCTCTTAAATTGGTACAGTACATGGGTTGCAACAAATTAATCCATATTGATCCATTACTATTAATTAAAGTTCATACTTCTTTCAGATTCTCTCAATTTTTACACAATGGGCTTTTTCCTTTTTTTTTTTTTTCTGTTCCAGGATTCTATGCAGGATACCACACACAGTTAGACTTTATATCTCCTTACGCTCCTCCAGGCTGAAAAGGTTTTCAGATTTCCTTGGTTTTGAGATTTGCAAGGAGTACTAGTGAAATATTTGGTACTCGTCAAGTATTTCACTCAACTGGGTTGTGTCTGAAGTTTCCTTCATGACTAGACTCTGAGGTCTTGTGTTTTCAGGAGGAAGATCAAAGATGGAAAGTGTCCCCGTCATATCGAGAACACAAGGACTCCATTAGTCCCCATTCCTTTTCATATTATATCTTTCGTGCTTTTTTGTTGCTTTTGTGATTAAATAACTAATTTATTTTTAATTTCAGATTTAGAGGAGGGCACACATGTTTAGATTATATTGTTTTCATTTCTAAAGCATAGTTCAAGTTGTAGCCAAGCACCCACCCTCACATTAGGTGAGACCCGCCCTCCTCCCCACCCCCATACTGTACTCTTTGGAAGGAATCCTCACACTTCAGGGGCAGAGAGTTATGTCACCTCAAGAAAGCATGGTGGATGTACACATATTATTTGGAATTCTTTTGCATGGGAGATTTTCCTCATCTTCTGTTTTTAATTATTTATTCAACAATTTATATCAATATAGTCTGATAAATTTTATTTTATACTTTAGATTACAGTCACAAAACTATTTATTAATTTTGTTGTCAAATTGTCTTTGGAAGCTCTTTCCTTTAGGTCCTGTGCCCCTTTATCATACTGGCACCAATGTAGGTTTTTATTTTTATTTTACAATTTTTAATCATGAGCAATTTTTTATTTCCTGGCATTATAGATGCTCCAGGGTCATTTGTACATTCTTCTGCCAAATTGTAGCATCAGTCATTTCTCTAATAATCCCTGGTTCCTTTCACTGAAATATAAGTGATTATAGAAACCAATGTCTGAGCACCAGGCGTGCTTACTGGGGCTGGGACATTGGTGCTTCTAGGCCATTTAAGCTGAAAGGTAAAGGAATTAGCTGTGTATATGAGAACACTTGTCTATAAATATTTCTTTATGTAACCATCCATATTCATATGAAGCCTACCATGAATTCAAACGGATGTCTCCAACTCTAGTCTATTAGCACAAGGATCATTCGGGCATGATCCAGAGTAGTAAAAGTCACACCTTAGCACAGGGGTCTAACTACCGTGCTATGCCCACAGAGGCCTTGGAAAGGAATCATTTGATAGGGATCCTCAAAAGCAGTAATATTTGAGTTTTTTAAAAAAGAGACAGTGTTTTGTTTCTTTGTTTGTTTTAATTTTCTAGGTCTGAAGAAGAGAAATCTAACTTTAGTCACCTTTATAGGATTAAGAGTCACTTTTTTACCCAGTCCCCAACCTGGCAAATTTACAATCCAGGACCCTTCAATAAAGAAGAATTTGGAAGCACATGAGGGATGCCTCTGGATGCTGCCACAAGTAAAATTACTATAAATTTTCCTCCTGAATATCAATAGATTGATCTTGAACAATTTAGCAAAGTAACAAAACACCGGGGGAAAAAAAACTGAAATTTCAGCAATTACTAGACATAATCTTTGAGTTCATATTAACCAAAAGGACTCAAAACATGACTGTGGTTTGATGGTGAGAACATTAAATTATGAGGGTTAAATAGTAAATTGTGTTCTAAACTAAACATCCCAGAAACTGTAATATGAACATGCATTGTGGGCATTTCTCCAGTTCTTGAATATACAGAGTGTCCTGAAATTGGTCCATAAATTCACCATACATTGGGAAAATAGGAAATTATAGATAAAAGTACCTTTATTTACAAAATACTCATTACAAAATTTTACAAAGAAGTACCAAGAGTAGAGATTATTTTGTAAAATTTCATAATGAATACTTTGTAGATAAGGGTGCATTTAACTACAGTTTTCCATGTTTCCTATGTAAGGTTACCTTATGGGTGTCTTTTGGGACACCTTGTATATTTACCTGAGACATACATGTGACTGGGAGAATTATGGATAAAAAGGTATAAAAACTATTGGAAGATTCAGGGGTGGCAATTTCTATCACATGCCCTCTGTTTACACAACCAATTGTCCTGTGCAAGAATATTTTAGGCTTTAGCACATGGTGGAACATCATGACAAACTTGATAAAATAGTGTAGAAATTATGACCCTAAATGTAATTAGGTTTCTAGATACTAGAGCAAATTAACATAAATCCTGGTACTTGATATGCAGCAGAAGAAAGAGAGGAAGAAGAAGAGAAAGAATAATAAAAACAGCTTTTATCTGGCAGGGAGAGCAGGACAATTTTGGCATTTTATTTCTCAGGTATATCGACGCTTTGGCTCCTGAAATAATTTCTTCTGCTGGAGTCCTGATAGATTTCATCACGCTGATGATTTTAGAACCAGAAATAGGATGATACAGACAGGAAAACAAAATGGATCCTAGACACTTGTTAAGAAAAAATGCATTCTAAAAGGTAAGAGATGTTTCTTACAAAATGTCAGCATCATGCAATATTGATATAATTGAGGGGCGGGTGATATGGCACGCATGGCTTCTCCTTCAATTGAAATCCCAGTGATGTGCTTTCCGCTGCTGCTACAAAACAGACAAGACCCCACCAGGTTCCTGCCAGACCAGTACAAAGCCCAACTCCAGAAGGGAAAACCTTGCATTTTGGTGGTTACATGTCCCACAAATGACTGTTTCCTTCAAAGCCATTACCAAATGAAACATATATCTGCCAGTATTTCAAATTGGCTTGCAGGGAAAGAATTTTTCCAGCGTTTTCAGTTTGTATCTCTGACACACAGACCTTATTTCCTAATAGGAGCAAGAGAGGTAGGATTTGTTCTGCAAGTGTGTTAAACTCCTTTAGGATAATCAGAATATGGACCCATAGAGATTTAGAACAATGCTATTCCCTCTGTCTCGGTTAACTCGGGCTGCTATAACAAAAATACCATAGGCTGGCTAGTTTATACATACACGCACAAAATGGGTAAATATGGGTAAATAGGTTAGGAATATGTGATATAAGTAATGTTGAATGGCTGGAGAGGGTGTTCATTTATTCTATAACCTATAATCAATAGACTGCCATCTTATGAACATAAACAATGAGAAGAATTTAACTTTTCTTTAATACACAAGATGAATGAAAAGTAATACACACTCCGCATACTGAAGACATTTACTATCTTCCATTGAGTCCCCTTTTAATATTCAACTTGTGGCATGCAGGGACAAACAGCAATCAAGTTATTTAGCTGTACATGTGAATAAAAACAGGACACTTCTTTGCTTACTATTAATACTATGCTTCTTTTACCTTGGATGATATAAACCAAAATTGGTTCCAGAATAATGAACATTTTCATACCTTAGATCAGTGTTTTTCAAACTTTTAAAAAATCTCATAGCATGCTTGAACCAATAGTTAAACTTCTGTGGTATACTTAAATTATGTCGATTAAAAAAAAAGTAAAAAAGGAATATACTGGCTTGGCACCTGTAACCCAGTGGATAGGGCACCAGCCATATATACTGGAGCTGGTGGGTTCAAATCCAGTTTGGGTCTGCCAAACAACAATGACAACTACAACCAAAACAGCCAGACATTGTGGTGGGTGCCTTTAGTCCCAGCTACTTGTAAGGCTGAGGCAAGAGAATCACTTAAGCCCAAGAGTTTGTGGTTGCTGTGAGTTGTGACGCCACAGCACTCTACCGAGGGTGACAGCTTGAGACTCTGCCTCAAAAAATAAATAACTACTTATTATACTTTGAATTTTTCTTGAAAACAATTTAATGAATGATCTTTAAAAATGTTTCTGGCACACCTAAGATCCTCTCATGGCACACCAGTTGAAAATCACTGCCTTAGATAATCTGAGATTTTATTACGCAGCCTTAAAGAAAGATTGAGACTTTACCTCTTTCATGTTTACATGGATGGAGCTGGAACATATTCTTCTTAGCAAAGTATCTCAAGAATGGAAGAAAATGTGTCCAATCTACTCAGCCCTACTATGAAGCTAATTTAAAGGTTTCATATGAAGGCTATAACCCAGCTATAGCACAAGAATATGGGAAGGGAGGGGAGAGGGGTGATTGGGGTGGAAGGAGGGTAATTGGTGGGGCCACACTATGGTGCTTCTTAGAAGGGTACAGGCAAAGCGTACTAAATGCAGAATATAAATGTCTTAATACAGCAACAAAGAAAATGCCATGAAGGCTATGTTAAACAGTTTGATGAAAATATTTCAGATTGTATATGAAACCAGGACATTGTACCCCTTGATTGCACTAATGTACCCAGCTATGATTTAATAATAAAATAAAATAAAATAAAAAAATTAAGAAAATTTTACATGGATTCATGCTATTATCTGATGTAGAAATATAAGCCTTAATAAAAAAAATGTTTTCTCTGATCCAATTCAGGCTCATGCTTTGCATTTGGTTGTTATATGTTTCTGTCATCTCCTTTCATCTGTAATGGATTCTCTGCCTTTGTCATTTGTGACATTGATACATTTGAAGAATAATAAGTGAGGTATTTTGTACAATGTCCTTCAGTTTGGGTTTGACTGCTTTTTCCTTCCTTGATTAGATTTAGGTTTTATGTTCTTGACTGTTACATCACATTAGTAATGTTTTGCCTTTTTCAGTACTTTGCTGGTACATAACTTAAAGGACCTGGTATGAAGTAGATAGTCATTACATCTCACCTTATTGTTATGTTTTTTATTATAAGAAATTTCTCAGCATTTTTTGGGGGGTGGTGGTGGAAGTAGGGAATGAATTGATCATAATAAATAAAACTTAAAAAAAAACTTTTTATAAGCATTGTATGTGTGAATGTATTTATCTTAAAGGTGATGATAAAACCTGAAACAGAAGTGAGGTTACCTAAGACTATCATTTCAAGAAGCAGTAGGTAATGTTCTCAGAGTCAGTATAGAGTTTTCAAAAGAGCCATTTGAAGAGCTTTATCATGTCTTCCCTGAAGTTAGAGGGATATAGGGACTGGTATCTGATTCACAATCTCAAGGTCTTTAGACTCTTCACATAAAATGTTTTGTAAAAAGTTTTATTATTAAATCAATTCATTCCCTGCCCTTCACTACCCCAAATACTGAGAAATTGCTCACAAGAAGGTTAAAATTAGTGGCCTGAGCTCTGTTAGCCTGGGGCAGAGTGAAGGAAGGTGTGGAATCTCTTGGAATTCATTAAGATTTCTAATATCTGGCATGACAAATGAACTTGAATTTTGTATGAGCCTATGAGGCCCTTCAGGAGACGATCATATTGGGTTGTCTTGAATGTGACTTCATACAAGGGGCTTGAAGGAGTAATAGAGGAATGGGCCAAAAGAAACCAGTGGCTAAGGGCCAGTGGCTGTAGGTGAAGTGACTGTCTGGAGGAGGCATAATGTACAGCAGGAGTAGGCAAAAGATCCCTGGTGATAGAGATTGTCTCTGAAAAAGCCACAAAACCACTTCAGGGAAGAAAGAATTGACATGTAGAACATCTTAGCAGAGAGGCTACTACCTCAGAGTACAACTGTTCTGTGAAATAGTACCTTTGACTTATCTCACTCTGCTCCCTGAAAGACCCCATCAGTGAAGGAGAAGATGGCACAGGAGCTAGAGATGAATCTTTGGAGACAGGTCCATCTTCTCTCATTCTAACCTTCCATGCCTGAGGTGGGTCAGAGCTCAGAAAAGAGAGGATTTTTAAATGTGATGAGCTTAGAGTTTTAATTATTGTACTTGATTCAAATTTTTAAGGTCGGAAAAATTTTATCAAATTTTATCAAATCTAAGATCCTGTTGATTATAAGATGCTTCCTTACTTTTCATATACCACTGAGAAAGAAAAAAAGATCTTTTCAATTATGATTATAAGATGCTATTGGGATTTAGATTTCAGAGATGACATGTTAAAATGGAAAAATATGTTCATCTTAGGGTAGACGGTCATATTTTACTATCTGAGAGTGACTGGAAAAGTTATTTGCCTGAGATTTCATCCAGGGAAGGGTAAAATGAATTAATATGGAGGTTGTAAAGGGGGAGAGGGAGATACAAAATAAAAGGGATTTGTGTTTCTCTATGGTATCCAACCAGTTCAAGACACTGGTAGGACAGTGAAATTTCTCAGTTTAATTTTAAACAAACAATTACACATGAACCAAACCTGCATTTCACAAATTTCCAAATAGAAAAGGGAATGCAAGTGCTTGCAGGTTCATTCACAGCGTCACCTTCTCCAACTTAAACTTGTCTAATCCTACCCAGAACAAACTGAATACACTTCCTGAATGTATTTTAGGTGCTAGATAGTTTTGGTAGGAATTAAATTTCAGAATATCTGGAAATATTAAAATACTTGGGAAGTTCTTGTAATTTATGAGAAATAACAGGAAAATATTTTTCCAGAATTATGTCTATTTTTGTAAACTGTAGATCTCATGCCCACATTAGCATGTTTGATAACATGTAGAAAATAATAGTGTAACTAAAGTATCACCCAGTCTCTATATCTCTCTGATATCTAGATAAATAAACTGAATCTGCCCAAGTCTATGGCCTGTGAAAGTCTGAAGAACTTTTTGCTTTGGTGAATTCTTAGAGAATTGTGTCAATTGTCCCTCAGCTTCTGGGTCTCAAATAAATCTGGATTTGAAATTGAATCCTTGTGGTGGTTTTAAAATACATCCAAGATTATTTGACACACTTTTCTTGAAGAGATGAAACCTAATTCCTCTCCCCTTGAGTGTGAGATGAAGAAAGTGACTTACTTCTAAAGAAAATGATGTGGTGGAAGTGACAAGGCATGACTTCAGCGATTAGGTAATCAGACACATGACTCCTCTCTGCCCTCTCTCTTGGATTGCTTTTGTGTCACGAAGCAGTCCAATCTGGTAAGGGACTGAGGCCTCCCTCCAGCCAATAGCCATATAATTAAGCCATTAGTTAGTTTCTTTGGCAATTTATTGAGAGTAAGTAACATTTTAGAAGGGAGGGCCAGAGTATGTATTTATATTGGTGACAGCAGTGATGATATCATGACCTAGATAATTTTTCCCTAACAATACTGAACACTTAGGGACTTTTCCCTTATGAACAATTGGGTCTCCTTGCCCTGGATTTTCCCTTTGCTAAGCCATCCTGTTTCATCAGTTTGATCATGGTATCCCCCAGTTAAAAAAACAGCGTCCATAGTCCACCCACTCCCGTTGCCTTCAGGATAAAATGAAAACTCTTTTATCTGGTTTATGAGAATTCTCAGCCCTTCCATGGTGTGAGATTGTAGTCACTTTCCTGGCCATGAGATATTTATTTTGAATATCATGCAATAAAGTTTTTTTTTCTCACAAGTTCTACAGAGGCAGAAGATATTACAACCTTGACCTGAAGACTTTCTGTTC
Source organism: Arctocebus calabarensis (assembly GCA_963573935.1). Lineage (NCBI taxonomy): Eukaryota > Metazoa > Chordata > Mammalia > Primates > Lorisidae > Arctocebus > Arctocebus calabarensis. The sequence continues at coordinate 5,020 of CAUYON010065895.1, read as the reverse complement.
TAGAAATGAACCCTTATTTCATGTCAGTGTTTCTCATGTACACAGAATTAGTGGACAAAGCGACCAAAACTTCTGGGGAAGAAAGAAATGACTTTTCACACCTACACAGTGGGAACAATTGAAAGTCTGTGGTAGTTGAAACTGGACAAGAGAATGAAAAGATATTGGTGGAGCAATATATCCTTTTTTTTCCCTCTGAAAATGTTGCTGTATTAAACTCTTATTCAAAAGAAAAAAGAAAACAATAATTATGATTTCACTATATAGCTACTGACAAGAAAAAAGCAGATCTGTATTATTGACCCAGAAACTTGTCTAGTATATGGAGTGGAAAAAGTGACTCAAGAACAGTATGTAGAGAATGATCACATTTGGGGTACAAGTTTATATATGCATATGCCAAGAGTGTAAAAGTCTCTGTCATAGCCTGTTTTGTGTTGCAATAAAGGAAAAAGCATGTAGAAACTAAAATATGAGAATATTTTCATAGCCTTAAGTTAAAAAATTAATTAAGAAAGATAATAAGCCTTAATCATAATAAAAAATTCATAAAGTATTGTCTTATTGCTACAAAGGAAACCCCAAGACTGGGTTATTTATTTGGATCATGGTTCTGCAGGTTGTACAAGAAGCACGGTGCCAATCTCTGTTCCTGGTGAGGGCTTCATGCTGCTTCTGCTCACGGTAGAATGCAAAGAGCCAGTGTCGTGCAGAGATCATATCGTGTGTGCATGAAAGAGAGAAAGAGAAAGAGAGAGAGGAGGTACCAAGCTCTTCTTAAACCAGTTCTGGGAACTCAGAACAAGAACGCTCTCACTCCTGAGAGGAATGGCGCCAAGCCGTCTCCCATGACCCAACTTTCCACCAGGGCCCTCCAATGTTGGGGCTCACATTTCCATATGAGACCTGGTGGGGCCAAACAAATCATACCTAAACCATAGCAGGCTCTGTATCAAACTGTTAATGATGATTATCTCAGGGGAGAGGGTTGACGAGGAAATTTATGGGATGTTTTCTACATTATTCCCCTTTGACTTTTTAAAAATGACTTTGTAAAAATATTTGAAAAACAATGTACCCTTTTATAATGTGAAAAGATAGTTCCTTTTGCAAAGATCAAGTACCACATGAACAAGAAACCTTAAATCAATATCTGTCTTCACACAGACTCTTCTTCAAATCCTGGGATGATGGAAGGTTTAAGGTCACGGTTTAATCTTAAAATGGTCTTCCCAAGGTATCCTTTATAACTTCTTCAGTGGCTAAAATTAAATTAAATTCTTCTGTTATTAAATTCTTCATTACAGCTAATCTTTATATTAGTCCACATGCTTTTTTCTCCTGGGGCTGAGATAAACAAGGAACAAAGAGAGTTGATAATTCTCCTTCATTTAAAAATGATTAAACGACTTTTAGTTCTCTTTTCATAGCAGATTTATCTTTTTTTCCAAGTATCTTGTCCTTGACCTTTTCTTGGAAGCAACATGGTAGACATGAAGAGTGGGAAACTAGAAGTCAGAGGAACTGACCTCCCACCATGTTATCTTCACTTTCCTCAGTGTATACCTGTGGATAAGTCATCACCCTAAACTTCTGAACTTTAGTTCCCTCATCTATGAAATGGGAATGAGAGTGACTCAGAGGATCATAAGAGAAAATGAAAGTGACAGAATGTGATAATAATGTCTTACAAATATGCAAATTACCCTTCTTTCTCTCCTGGCCCTCTTACTTCTTCCTTATTTCTTTTCTTAGAGGTGTCACAAGAAATCTCTATTACCAGTATCCTCATCTGTAAAACAGAAAGTGAAAAATAACCCTGACCCTTCTATATTTTAGGAGGGCACTTTTGTAAGACTCAGTTGGGCAAATGCATGTTAAAACATGTTTTAGAGAGTAAGGTCCTGCACTAATGCTAGCTGTATTTGCATCTTGCCATATGACAGCCTATGGATCGGTTTGTCTGAGCTGACGTCATCCTTTCTGTTTTACAGGCAAGATTATAGTTTGAAAGACTGTGACCTACACATGATCTCACAGCACAAGAGCCCAGACTTTTAGACCACTAACGGCCGTTTTAAAAGCTTCTCTTCTGGAAACTAAATAATCTCAATTTTTTTTTTTTAGCTTTTCTTTATCAATTCCACATAGCAATATAACTAACAATAAAATGCAAGTGATTGTTCAACTTATTTTCTTATATGGAATTTTGCTGTTAAGGTTGGATTGAATCACGCAAGCCTTGAGCGTGTCTAAGCCAGGCACCGTGTAGGGGACGCAGTGGGAAGAGAAGAGACCAGCTCCTACCTTTATGTTCTCATGGGTGGGTGGTAAGCAGAAAATAAATGAGTAAACAAATAAAGGAACAGATAGTTTTAGGTAGTGACAAGCACTTTTGAATCATGTAAGGCATAGTGATGTAAAGGGGTGACAGGGGTGGTTTTGCAGGAGGAGGTGTGACCTTAGACTGAGTGATCAGAGGAAGGCTCTGGCAGGAGATGACAGTGGGACTCAGATGTAATGGAGAATAGGGATTTTGTCTTCTCCACTGTATCCTTATTCCCAGACCAGTACCAGTAAGCAGCATGTGTTCAATAGATAGATACCTGCTGGCTGAATTAATCAATGAATCAACCAGCCATTCATGCAAAGGTCAGGAGCAGTGGGAGAAAAAGAGTCTGGGAAGCCTTTACTATAATAGATATTACTAAGAGCTGCTTTTGATTTTGCTCTCATTTTTTGCCAGGCATGATGCTTAACAATTCATACTTAACTAAAAGTTGAGTCTTTTTAACAACCCAAAGAATTAATTATTTATAATAACCCTATTTTTCAGATAAAGGCTATACTGATTTTGTCATAAAGGGAATGAAACTTTATATTTTAAAATCTTTACTGTTCTTGTTACTCTTTTTCCTTTCAAACACTTGAAGTACAATATTTGGTTATAGATGAATTAAGTGAAATGCTGGGAAAGGTGGTCACCTAATTTTCTATTGAAATATAGTTATGCAAGGTCTGTATAAAACTAGTAGTTTATCTTCTCTGTTCACATGTTGGTGATAATTAGATCATACAAAGTCTGAGTTCAACAGTATGACTTTATAAAAAGACTTAGCCATGAAAAAATTAATTTTTTTTAAATGACTGTGGATTTTTGTCACGACCATTTAGAAAGATAAAACTATAATAAGAATGGCCCTCATGTGTTAAGCACACAAATCACATATTCTCAAACAGTACCTATGTTCTTCATAAAAACTATAATGACACTGATATTACAATTCCCACTCTCCTCATAAAGGCATTTAAATGACCTGGTTGAGGTCACATTGACAATAAATGGTGAACCTGAGTTCATTTCACTTCATTTCATTTCATTTTCTGAGACAGAATCTCACTATGTCACCCTCAGTAGAGTGCTGTGGCCTCACAGTTCACAGCAACCTCAAACTCTTGGTCTTAAGTGATTCTCTTGCCTCAGCCTCCCAAGCAGCTGGGACTATAGGTGCCTGCCACAATGCTTGGATATTTTTGTTGTTGCTGTCATTGTTTAGCAGGCCTAGGCCAGTTTGAACCCACCAGCCCTGGTGCATGTGATCAGTGCCCTAACCACTGAGCTGTGGGTACCAAGCCTCTTTTTTTAAGAGGAAAAAGGTTTTTATTCAGCCAGCAGAGTGAGTAGCATAGAATGTTTCAAAATGGCCGTGCTCCCCCACTAGTTTGGTCTTTCCCTTTTTATCTCCAGTCAAAAAGTTTCTACCCTTAGGTCAGTTTGAATCAAGCAGGAGAAGCGTGCTCCATCTCTTACAGAACCACAGACTTTTACAGAAGCTGAACCAAGGGCAGCACCTCTGGCTCAGTGAGTAGGGTGCCAGCCCCATATACCGAGGGTGGCGGGTTCAAGCCCGGCCCTGGCCAAACTGCAACAAAAAAATAGCCGGGCATTGTGGCGGGCGTCTGTAGTCCCAGCTGCTAGGGAGGCTGAGACAAAAGAATTGCCCAAGCTCAGGTGTTGAAGGTTGCTGTAAGCTGTGATGCCACGGTACTCTACCAAGGGCGACAAACTGAGACTCTGTCTCAAAAAAAAAAAAAAAAAAAGAAGCTGAACCAAGTGTTAGTTTTCAATTCCCAGGAAATTAAGTCTGCATATTCCTAAGAGCTGAGTCACCACGGGGAGGATCTGGCAGGTGTATCCTTGGGAATCTCCTTGAGAAGACCTCTGTTCTCTTAGACCTTACTTTTTCTGGGTGTCCTCCCTCATTCTCCCCTTTTGACTCCATAGATATTTTAATTTAGGGTCTCAATATCAGTAGTGTTTCATATGATTTTACTTGGTTTTAATTTGCAAGACTAGCTCCAATGGAGCAATCTGTCTTCACTTCTTCTTTTGAGCACATTTCTTTTGCTGCAGGCCTCATTGTCTCAGGTGCTGTTTATTATACATTTTCACCTTTCACATTTGACCTTACAACACTTTTCTACAAAATTTCGGTTATTGGGCTGAACTTTCCTGTTTTCCTGGTCTGGACTATCATTCAGATTTCAGGGACTGTGACTCCTCTTGCGTACTCTACCCAGGCCTTATTGTATCATAGTGTTGGGGGGCTAATATATACATGGGTTTTCACTTTTCCCTGTGTTACATATTGTGGGGTTAGAAATCCCCACATGTAAGTCTCATGTACTTCTCATTTGAGTAAGCCACTAATGGGTTAAACTGGCTTTTGCCTTCACAGAAAAAGCAATAAATTTGGGCAACCCTGAGGCGAACACAAAAACTGTTTTCTGGTTGTCTGGGAACAGACACTTTGAAGTTTTTGCAGCCATTGTCTCCTAGGTTCTTGCCTGGAGGCTTGGTCCAGAGGTTGACAAAATTTCTTTACATTTTATCAAATGCCTAAAGATCTTAGCACTGTGAAGAAACAAAGTCAAAGACCCATTTAAGGTTAATTTGTTAAGTACATGAGGAAATAGTTCTCCTACAGCTCTGTCTCTCTCATTTTATGTAGATTTTTTA